>OY755043.1:59279779-59582680 GCA_963576565.1 Aspidapion aeneum | reverse complement strand
AAATAAACAGCTGTTCTGCTGGGGAATGGCGACGTTGCCGCATCACAAATGGTTTCAGTAACAGGAAGGAAACATTTAGATGAACATTCCATTCGCTTATGTTTATTTTGGAGGATATTGACCCACTTTGATATCTTTATTAATTTGATAAGGAGAAGATAAAATAAATACGAGTTATGTACTTTTGTAAATGGGAGATAAACGACGAATAAAAACCAGGACTAAAAGAATAAACAAAATCGTATTTTTATATTATATAAATTTATATATAATCATAGTTAAATAAAATTAATAACTAACTCAGTCGGATTGAAGGGTTGTGTAGGGCTAGCTAGTGGGGAGCAAACTTAACATCTGAACACTCTTAGGCCGGGTTTGAGCAGTAGTTCAATGTGTATTTTAGGTTCAAGTTCAGAAACAACTTTATTAATGTAGAAATGTTTTACAAAAATGGCGTCAAACCATATGAATCTTAGAGAAAACATATATAAAGAGCAAAGGAAACTTTTGACGAAAACTGTAACTAAAATACAACTAAATTCTACACTTAGTATAGCTTTACTCATATGGGAATTGGTTGAGTGTTCGAATATTCCGGGGTTTGCTGCATGCTCTGATCTCCAGTAATTGAATTTACAGTTGATGGTTTCAAGGCTGAGCTTCTTATAGTCCGGCTGGTTATTTTCCTCCTACTTGCTATGTTGCAGGGGTCCGGTAGACAAATGTTCGGTCTATGTATGGAGGGTGTCTCGACGTCCTTGTTATAAAAATTTCAACCGTGGAAATAGATCCGACAACACCTCAAGGTGCGTTTTACGTATTTTTAATATCCCCTTGGTCGATGCTGCCCCTATATACCGGTACGAAATTATTAATGTATTTTCCTCATTGGTTAGTTTGAAAACCGCGGGTTTTTTTTCCTCCAGTCTCGCAAACCTGATTTAGTGATTTTTTGGTGAGAGCGTTTTTTTTTATATATAGGTTCGAGCCAGTTGTAACCCTGGAAAGGTACGTTAGGATTATTTTAGTTTATCTGTTTAAATCTACTTTATTTTATTGAGTCGACATGGGGTTCTTGATTTAAGTTACTCGGTGTAGGGGAACTTCGTGCAAAATAGACGAATTCCAGGAAACTGAAACATTTCATTTTCCACAGGGTTTTATGATCGGGCAAGAATCAGCAACATTATCCACAACCATGTGCTGCCCTAGCGTGATGTGATAAGCGGGCACTAGGGCAGGCGCGGCAAAACTGGGACCGGTGGAGTAGCGGGAGGAGAACAACACCAGGTTTACAAAATAAAACACTCGTAAAATAATCAAGGACCAAGGTAGGAGCAAGCAACATTTGATATAATCTTTCCATATAACTTTTTAAATATAATTTTAGCACTTCTTGTCAACGCAAGATAAGGTATGACGTCTTAACCAAGATTTTGCGGCATATTTAATCATATTATTTTTCTGTGAAATTGAACGCCCTTGGCTCTAACTTGTTTCCTTGTTTCATTGAAACATATTTCATGTTTCCAGTATTTTTTCTTTACAGTAGGTTTTACACCTAAAATAAACAAGATGAACTAATTTTTTTCGTATTATTTGTACAATCCAGTGAACCAACTTTGCAGAGACTAAACATTGATGAGGGCATATATTTTTTTTTAATTGGCCACAAATGGCGCCCTACGTGAGTTTTTGGCTAGTTTTTTAACATCTGATGTAATTTTTTTTGGTTTTTTTTTTGAATTTGGAAAAAAAAGGAAAAAATTATTTTTAATTAAAAAAAAAATTTTTTTTTAGAATTTTTTTTTTTTGTGTTACAGCCAAAGCCAGGTTAAAGGCTTTCAGTGGCTGTCGGTGTTTTTTGACAACCAATCATTTTTTTTAAATAAAAACGAGATCATTGGTTTTTGGAAATAACACTTTTTAAATATTTTTTTTGGTAATATTTGAGCGTTGATATGGAATTCGTTTTGTTGTTTTAGTAATTCTCATAGGTTTTTTTGTTTGCTTATCTTCACAAGTTTTTTTCTTGGAAAATTAAAAAGATTCATTTTTATTTATTAAGGAAGAATAAGTGGGTAAAAAGCATGGGAGTTTTTATTCAACAGCATCCAAATCATGTTCTTAATTCTTTTAAAAGTTTTTGTAGGAAAAACATGTTTTAATTTTTTTTTTCTTTTTAAGAAAAATAAACACAGTAATGTAAATTTACTTCAATTTTTTTTGTTGATTTATAGGTGGATGGACCTCCAGACATGGTCTTTTTATGTTTTTTTTGCAGGGTCATTTATTTATATGTTATTATTTCCTGCTTGTAATAAGATAGGAATTGTTTTACCGATTATTTTTTAGTGCAGTCAGTTTATTTAGGTCAACAAGTTATTTTTTTTTGGTGATTTTAATTTTTTGGGGGATATCACCACTTGGAAATTGGAATATTTTTACAGGGTTTCACACAAATTTTTCTTGGCTGGGTTGTTTTAAAGTGGGTATAGCCTAGCAGCTGGTAGATTTGTTTAGTTGAAAGTATTAATTGATAATGAAGGAAAAGGAGAATGGGTTTATTTTGCTTTGTCATTTTCTTTTCTTGTTTTTGGTGGTAACTGTTGATGACAATTAAGATCTTACGTAACTCAGTTACATCGGGTCAGAGGAGGGTACTACTACTACATAGTGTCGGCTCGGAACTTTAGGAAACACAAGGCTAAAATTCCTAGAGCAGCATATTGGCTGAAGATCAACGCCAGAGGTCCAGTTAACATTTTTTTTTTTGGGTATTTTTGTTGGGGCAGTTTTTTTTTAGGTCTTTGGTTGCCAGTTTAGTTGTCTAGTTGTGTTTTCGTGACTGGTCAAATTTTTTTTTGGTAGAAAATACAGCGTTGGGCTTTGGAGTGCATTTTTTTTAAAAATGACCTACGGGTATTTCTATCCATTAAAGTTTTTCTGGTTCACAATTATTTTTTTCTGTATTTTCTTTCTGCGTTCAGGTCTTAGCTTAGTCATGGCCAATGGAGAGCAAACATTTATGTTTGAGCCTTGAAAAGTTTTGCCTGCTCCGGATTGAATACAGAGAAAATGAATTTGAAGCCCAACTAGATATAATACCACAAAAGAAATGTTTAACTGAGACATATATAGATATAAGTTTTTTGATTTTTTTAGTTCATTTGTAAAGTTCAGTAATTTTTTAAGTAATGTCATTGTGAGGCCGTGAAATTGGTCAGTGAATTTAACAGAGACTTTCAACTAAATATAAATGCTATGCGGTGATAATTGGTAAAAATATTTCAAAATTTTACTTTTTTTCAAATAATTTAATTTTTCTTAGAAAGATTATTTCTTTCTGTAAACATAACTTTTTGAATTCTTGTTTTGGTCAAAACGGTTTGTATAGTGGCCGTAGTTTTAAAGGGTGACCAGATAGGTTATATTTTGTTTGGGGGACCAAACAGGAATTTCTTGAGTTACAAAAGGTGAACTTTTTTTGTCTTAATTGATCAGGCAGGAATAAATAGATCTTTTACTTCCAAATCATAGTTTTAAATAACAAGATTTATTGGTTAGGTGTTTGGGTCTTATAATAAAAAAAAACGTTTTGTTTTTGAGGATACTGGTATGATATGGAATTATTTTTATTTCATGCCAAATGTTGTTTGACGGCAGATATGCTAGTCTTCAGTTTTTTTGATAGTTTGCATTTCAGGACAGTGGCGTGTACTTAAGGGGGCCTATCATCTGCGCCCATTGTAAAGCAACTTCCAACTTACTTGCTCAGCATTTTCACTTCATCTTCGTTTTGTTGCTTCTGAAATTAAAGCGTTATGTTGGATAACGATGGATGGTGTTAGACTAAGAAGGTACCTATTTAGGGATGAAGATTTGGAAGTTGTGGACAATTGGGAAATATTTTTTTTAATTTTTTTGTTTTTAATTTTAAAATAATTTCATACTGGTGACTTCAAATAAAGAAGCAAATTTTTAAATTACAATACACTGTTGTGGAATAAATGGGAAAGTGTTCAGGTTAAACAATAAATTTAAGATCATTGATTTTTAAAAAAGATTTCAACCTAAGAATAAATTTAAAAACAATAGGTTTTCTTTGATGCGACTAAACATTGATGAGGGCATCTATTTTTTTTAAATCTGATAGTTGTACAGGGTGTAACGGATCTAGCTACCTTTTATATAGCAATAATTAGGGGTTTTCCTCCCGCGAGCTGGGTGGAAATGGAAGGAATGTTTGGTTCGGAGTGTAGAAACCGAGGAACGAGGACCTCCTGCTAATCTTTTTAGGATTTCGCAACTTCGGTTTTCGCTAAATTAAAATACATCCAAACTTGGCCTACAGGCTGAATCTCGCATTTTCCAGGACCTTGCAGATTCGCGGAGAAAGACAAATTTTGTGATCTATTTAATTATGATAGGAATTAAAATAGTAACATACACATGAGGGAACTAGATATATTTAGGTTAAAAATTAGTAAGAACACTGATCTGAACAATTTTCCATAATAGTGTCCTATTTTCACAAGGTGCTTCAAAATATCTTCACCTTTCTTTGAAATAAGATATGGTTTCGCCTGTGGGCGTTTAACCGTTTGAAAAATATATAGGGTCCAGATGGGATTGGAATGGAAATCACAAGTTTTTGGGTTTATTGACATTATACTTAGGAAATAGGCGAAATGTCTAATAAAAAATTTTTTTTGGATTTAGGCCGAGTTTTGTTGATATAACAAAAGTTTAATTGGGGCCGGGAGTTTTATTATGCTCTTTTAAAATTAATGAATAGTTTTTGGTTCTTGATTTTGTTTTCTGGTTTTTACGCAGGATTATTCCCAACTGTTTTATTTCAAAATGTCATTTGTAAGTGATAGGGTCTCATTAGCCCTTGGACATTTGGTAATTTTGCTTTGACTAATAGTTGTGGAAAGGGCCCAACATAATTTTATATCTCGTGAACACCAGGAATAAGTATCTGAGAATGCATTAAGCAGTAATTTTTTTTTTGATTAGGTGTTGTGTGTAAAGACACTTGAGTAGGCAGATTTAGTTTTACAACGTTCTTATAGGTGAACTTTGGAATTGTTTTCATAGGTGTTTTTCTGAAAGATAAACAAATATACTAACATCGTTTGTTTTTTTTTGGAACATAAATATATTTTTTTAACTTTTCCTAAACTGATTGGTTTTTTTTGCAATGACGATTTTTTGTACTTTATGATTTTAGAGTAAATTTAATTTTCAATATATTTTTTTGTATAGTAAATTAATTTTTCTAGCTTATTCACTCTTCACATTCACACAGTTTTGGGAGAGGAAAGGAAATCTACAACTGTTTTTTTAAAGGAAAAGAACAAAAACTGTTGCATGACATAACTCTATTAAGATTTTACTAGTGCTAATTTTATTTTAATTCTTTTAAAATCGTTAATAGGAGTTGCAACCCCACTTAAACATTTTTAATTTTTTTTGAAAATATTTTTTAAATATTTTTTTTAAATATTTTTTTTTAATATTTTTTTTAAGGAAGGAAACTTGATTTTCTTGCTGGAATTTTTTTTTGGTGCATAGTAGTACCTTGCCCTACAATGGTTTTACCAGTTTATTTAAATATATTTTTTTTCTGAATTAAAATATAATTTCATTTCGAACCCTCGCGTTTTAACAACCTATCATCATTTGTTTTAATTTTTTTTCTCCCTACTCCAAACCACGTATATATTAAGGGATGATGTTGCCTTAAGCAATGCATGGTTCGTGTAACTTCAGAATAGGTAAGCAGGTTAAAGTGGGTTTTGATTTAGTCTTTCGAGAAAAATCATTGTATACGGCGATTTGGGTTTTTTTTGGAGTTTATTAGTGGAGCCGTTCTGCAATAGCAGGAGTATACCCTAGCGTGTACAACTGCTTTGGGATTTTTTTTGTTATAGGTAGTCTGTTGTACGTTCTATTTAGGGATAAATTTACCTATTCGGTTGCTGAGGTAAACAAACATCACTTAACTTTAATGTTAATCCAGTTCAGCTAGGATAAGCGCAATTATTTTTTTTTTGGTTTTACTCACGCAGGAGTGGAACATAAGATCTGAACACTGCCAAAACTCTTGTCTCTCTTTTATTTTTATTTTTTTATTTTTTTATGGCTACTTGTTAATTCTAATTTAGGATTTAGGTAGTTATTTCTCTCTGCAAGGTTGGACGTCATAGTTGGTTGTACAAATAATTAATATAAACTATGATTACATTTTTAAATGCAAATAAATTTTATTTTCTTACTGCTCCGGTGTTCTTCGATTTTGTTCGCGTCTGCCCGTATTTAAGTTTTATATTTTCTACATTTGTGAGAAAATTTATAGTGATTTTCACTAGTGAGTTTAAAGTGAACTTTGTGTTTGTTATTGCGTGGTTTAGTTTTATATTTGGGAGGTATAATTAAGAGTTTTAAAGTTTATAGTTTTAAGGACGAGTTGATCTACGAGTTAACATGGAGAGGCATAGCTATTGGATCGGTGGAAGAGATGAAACAATAGCTTATACTGATCAAACAAAGAGAAAAGACCGATGCAAGTATGAGATACCCTCCGTATCCCTTCAAATTTGGCCAAGATGCTTTTAGCTGCATGAAGAAGCTTGATAGTCTGGTACCGCTGGGAGAGAAGTTCTCTGGTACGAGTAAAGGGGGAGAGGGAAAAATCGCTGTAAGGTTGGAACATGTGTTAGCCAGGATAAATAACATGAATCCGTCTAACTTTTAAGAAAGTCAAACCAAAGGCATACTGGTTGCGAAAACCTTGAGTTTGATTGGGAGATTGCAGAGCCAAGCAACAGATTTACTAAGAGTTGGCGTTACCTCAGATGATGATGAAGCATCTGAAACCCAATCAACGAGTCGAAGCTCAGATCACTCGACAAATGTTGGCAACATTCCCAGCCAGTCTCAACTCCCGCAACCACAGCACCCGAGCACACAAAGAACAGCTCAACAGCCTACGAACCAACCGTCGGTCATTGCTCCATTGCAAATGCAAGTGCTTACAAACCCGACTCAAACACCAATACAAGCACCACCCCCAATGCTGATCCAGAATGACGGTGCATCAGCTTTTCATTATCAACAACCGTCTACCGTTCCTTTGAGTCTAGCTGCCCTCCAAAGTAGCAATGCACCAATTGCTCAGTCACGACCATTTTCATGTTCGTCGCCAGTACCAATGTCAAGTGATCCTGGTACTTCATATCATGTTGCACCTGTACCTCCGCATAAGTGGAACTTAAGGTTTACAGGCGAGAGGGGTACAATCTCCGCCACCGCATTTTTTGAGAGAGTGGACGAGTTAAGTCAGGCGAGAGGAGTTAGTAAAAAGGTTCTACTGAACTCAGGCATTGATCTTTTTGAAAAGTCAGCCTATACTTTTTATAAAGATGTTCCATACATGGGAACAGCTGGAACAGAGGTTCATGGCAGAATATCTTCCTTCTTCATATGGCGAGAAGCTGTTGAAGGAAATCCAAAAACGTAAACAAGGCCCTGGAGAGTCTATAGGGACCTATATTGCTGTCATGAACACATACTTCCAAAGACTTGGCTGTCCTGTTTCTGAAGAGGCAAAATTAGCTCTCGTCTTCAGAAATATAGCAGACGTCTATAAGAATGGGTTGATTGCTACTGAGGTCAATAGCCTATCACATCTAAAAGATTTGTGTCGTAGAATAGACCAGAGATATGGGTTAGAGGAGGAGAATTTTACTCCTAGGAAAAACCAATCAATCGAACCTGACTTGGCCTACGTTGACGTAGAGAGCGACAGTGACGATTTTCCAACAGAAGTCAGTGCAATTCAAATATCAAGTACCGCGACATCTAACCAACGGAATTCAAATCATCATGCTGATAGATTGGACAGAGATAGGCAACAGCCAGCAAGCACTTTCGCTGCTAGAACTGATAGAGATAGACAGCAACCAGCTAGTGGTCAGTCTAGAGAAAATGATAGGGATGTACAACCATCACAAGGTGCTAGGTCTGGTATGGCGAATAGGGACGTTGTTTGTTATAGATGCAACCAAATAGGGCACATGGCGATCGGGTGCGCATTATCTAGAGGTAAGCAGTGTTATTCGTGTGGACAAGCAGGGGTAACAGTAAGAGAATGTCGTAATTGTAATCATCAGGGAAACGGACCCAGGCGCTCGTAGGTGGTCGACCTTCGAGTCAGCCTGAACAAGCATCGACCGATAGGCTAACGTACGTTTTAGATTATGTGATAAGTCATGCTCGTAAAGATGAGAGGCCTTATTTAGAAGTGGATGTGCTCGGAAATAAGTTATTAGGTTTGTTGGATTCCGGGGCTTCACGTACTTTTTTAGGGAATCATGGTTGGTCAATCATCGAGAGGTTTAGTTTTTCACTTGATACGACAAAGACGAGTTGTATTGTGGCAAATGGTCAACGCACGAGTAGTATTGGGACAGTGCAGCTTCCTATGCGAGTTCAAGATAAATTTAGGTTAATAGAGGTCGTCGTCGTTCCTGAGTTGCCGCACACTTTGATTTTGGGATTAGATTTTTGGATATCGATGGGTATAGTACCGAACTTAAGTACTAATGAGTGGCACTTTGTCGATAATAAAGACGTGATTTGTTCTTTGGAAACATCAGACCAACAAACTACTCTTACGCCTTATGAATCAGAACGACTAGAGGAATTGGTCGATAAATATAAGACTATTATGGGTGACTTTCTGGGATGTACAGACAGGGTAGAGCATAAGATTACAACAGATGCAGCACCGATAAGACAACGTTCATATAAGGTATCACCGGTCATTCAAAAACTTATTGATGACGAAATCGACGAAATGCTGAAACTAGATGTTATAGAACGGAGTAGTAGTTCATGGGCTTCACCAGTGGTAATAATACAAAAGAAAAACGTAGTTCAGTATAATCTGCGTACAAGGGTACCCAACTTTGTTGTGGGTCAGCGTGTTTGGAAGAAGAATTATGTGTTGTCAGATGCTGCGAAGTTTTTCTCGAAGAAGTTAGCACCGAAATTCGTTGGTCCTTATGTGATTAGGAATAAAATTTCTCCATGCATATTTGAGCTTCAGGAACCATCGGGTAAAGTACTACCAGGGAGCTGGCATGCCAAAGACCTTAAGTCGGCAGCGGACCTCTCCGATTAACCTTTTTAGGTTAATCGTCTTGAAGTTGGGGGGGGATTATGTAACGTGTCATTTTTACGTTTAAGGCAACGTTACATATTTGCTTATTTAGGTAAATAATCAAGGCTCTTCGACTCGTCTTTCTGTACACAAATTAAGGGTATTTTATAGAGCTAGGTTTGGAGGTTATATAGTGCCTAAAAAGTTACCTTATAAAGGAGACATTCCATCGAATTACTGTGGACACTACGCACATCGCATTATCTGGACATCGTAATTGGAATTTAGGACTACAGGTTTCGGAAAAATCACATTAAAACTTTTGATTGTTTTGTTTATCTGAGGAATTTCGTGTGTTTCTTTGACTTTCATGAAAATAAACAGCTGTTCTGCTGGGGAATGGCGGCGTTGCCGCATCACAAATGGTTTCAGTAACAGTTCAGTTCATCTAAATGTTTCCTATTCCATTCTCTTATGTTTATTTTGGAGGATTTTGGCCCACTTTGATATCTTTATTAATTTGATAAGGAGAAGATAAAATAAATACGAGTTATGTACTTTTGTAAATGGGAGATAAACGACGAATAAAAACCAGGACTAAAAGAATAAACAAAATCGTATTTTTATATTATATAAATTTATATATAATCATAGTTAAATAAAGTTAATAACTAACTCAGTCGGATTGAAGGGTTGTGTAGGGCTAGCTAGTGGGGAGCAAACTTAATATCTGAACACTCTTAGGCTGGGTTTGAGCAGTAGTTCAATGTGTATTTTAGGTTCAAGTTCAGAAACAACTTTATTAATGTAGAAATGTTTTACAAAAATGGCGTCAAACCATATGAATCTTAGAGAAAACATATATAAAGAGCAAAGGAAACTTTTGACGAAAACTGTAACTAAAATACAACTAAATTCTACACTTAGTATAGCTCTACTCATATGGGAATTGGTTGAGTGTTCGAATATTCCGGGGTTTGCTGCATGCTCTGATCTCCAGTAATTGAATTTACAGTTGATGGTTTCAAGGCTGAGCTTCTTATAGTCCGGCTGGTTATTTTCCTCCTACTTGCTATGTTGGCAGGGGTCCGGTAGGCAAATGTTCGGTCTATGTATGGAGGGTGTCTCGACGTCCTTGTTATAAAAATTTCAACCGTGGAAATAGATCCGACAACACCTCAAGGTGCGTTTTACGTATTTTCAATATCCCCTTGGTCGATGCTGCCCCTATATACCGGTACGAAAGTATTAATGTATTTTCCTCATTGGTTAGTTTGAAAACCGCGGGTTTTTTTTCCTCCAGTCTCGCAAACCTGATTTAGTGATTTTTTGGTAAGAGCGTTTTTTTTTATAAATAGGTTTACATCCTTATTTGAATTTAACCGAGAAAATTAGGTTGGTACTGCCCCACCAGATCTACTAACGGTTTCCAGCAACTTCATTTTTTGTGTTCTCGTCAAAGTGCCTTGTCTCTTTTCAAAAGAACTGGCTGGGTCGGCAACAAGTCTCTGGGATCGCCATTGTTTTTTTTGGTTAGTGGCACTGCAGTGGCTGCAGGTTCTGTCCCAGAGACTGTGAAGAGTGAGCCGTCGTATTTAGGCGAATCTTGAAGTGACGCTCACACCCTTTGAGAGGGGGATTTAAGGCGGCCTACGCCATTTCTACGGGAAATAAGGGCGGTAAGTTCCATTTTTTTTATTATTTTTTTTTTGAATTCTTGAAGACAATATTTGCCTCCCAAATTGTAATTGTTTTTCGTGTGAAATGTAATTTTACTACAGCAGACGTGTGAAATTTTTGGAGTTTTTTTTTTTTTTTTAACCACGTTTTGGATAAAAACTATATATATATATACCTATGTTTTTTCCTTTGGTTACAGCCCGTCCATTCCATCGACGGGATAGTTTTGCTGGTGGAACGAGGTTCGAGCCAGTTGTAACCCTGGGAAAGGTACGTTAGGATTATTATAGTTCATCTGTTTAAATCTACTTTATTTTATTGAGTCGACATGGGGTTCTTGATTTAAGTTACTCGGTGTAGGGGAACTTCGTGCAAAATAGACGAATTCCAGGAAACTGAAACATTTCATTTTCCACAGGGTTTTATGCTCGGGCAAGAATCAGCAACATTATCCACAACCATGTGCTGCCCTAGCGTGATGTGCTAAGCTGGCACTAGGGGAGGCGCGGCAGAACTGGTGGAGTAGCGGGAGGAGAACAACACCAGGTTTACAAAATAAAACACACATAAAATAATCAAGGACCAAGGTAGGAGCAAGCAACATTTGATATAATCCTTCCATATAACTTTTTAAATATAATTTTAGCACTTCTTGTGAACGCAAGATAAGGTATGACGTCATAACCAAGATTTTGCGGCATATTTAATCATATTATTTTTCTGTGAAATTGAACGCCGTTGGCTCTAACTTGTTTCCTTGTTTCATTGAAACATATTTCATGTTTCCAGTATTTTTTCTTTACAGTAGGTTTTACACCTAAAATAAACAAGATGAACTAATTTTCTTCATATTATTTGTACAATCCAGTGAACCAACTTTGCAGAGACAAAAGAGAGATGAGGTTATATTTTTTAGCGGTTTCCTTACACTGTTTTACCTCATGGGGTAGATCTCGGACTGGGTTGCTGGCTGTCTCATTCTACCCAACGTAGAATGATGACAGCAGATATTTGGTTCGGATCTCCCCTATTTTGGAAGTGTTTTTTTCCAATCATTTATATAATGGAGTCTCACACTACTGACTCAAAAGTAGGTACACTGTGACCTGTTGGAAATGTGCATCTACCTATAAGGAACTTTCTATTTGTGTCATTTTGATTCATTTGGGAATCTTTTAAATTCTATTTTGTTTATTAGTCAATTTTTTTGGTTATTCTTAATTACACAAATACTCTGGAAGCCTCGGAAGTAAGTAGAGTTTCATTGTTTGGCTACAACGTTTGGGTTGAACTGTATTTTAATTAAGATCTTCTTTGTAAAACATTGATATTAAAACACTGTGGCGCACTTAAAATTTTCTTATTTCTGAACCCCCACTTCTCCACTGTATAAAAGTTACCGGGCATATCAATGTTTTACCTAGCTGGAAAATACAGTTCTGCTTCCAGATATTTGTTTAATTACTCAGTAATTTGATTTTAGTGTCACAAATTGGCACAGCGTTATTATTCTATTTACAGTGTCACAAAATGGCGGCAACGTATTTCGTTTGCCACAAATGTCACCCAACACATTTTAATAGGCCACAGACGCACGTGAAAAGAAACCAAATGTCTTAATTTTTAACCGATAAATATAAAATCGACATAAAACTAGGATTTAAAAAACATTTACTTTTTTAATAGGGACCTTTTATAAACGCTACATTAAATGACATATTTCACGCGATATTAAAAAGCCCAATTTTGACCTTTTGCAATTTTTTATCCTTTATCTTTTATTTATCTGTCAAAAGCCTGTTTTGTGTTCTGTAGGCAAAATTAATCAAAAAGTTCCAAAAACAACTAGCGAAAAACTGCAAAACCAATACCAGTGGACAACTCCAGGAAAATGTAGGATTCGGTCTGTGTTTACTGTGTACTTCTTCTAATTTTACTGTGTACTTCTTCTAATTTTTTTACGCACTTCACAGAACATTGATGACTTTTGATTAGTTGGTGAGCACTGTTGCCAAACAACACATATCTACCAGTTATTATTATTAATTAAATCTGCCGATTACGCCGCATTGGTAGCTTTTGAAATAATTGTGTGGTATCAAAAATATTTTAAATTTCCATTAAATTTTGTCATAACGATATATGCGTGGTAAGACTCTAAATAAAGGAACCAGTATCCTGCGTTAGTGAGACACAAGGAAGGTCAAACCCTATTCTTTAGTTTTAGTAAGGGATAAAGTTTAAACCAGGTAACTACGCATGTCTCAAATCAGGCCCTATTACTAACTGACTTGGTTCTATTAAAATTATTATTATATATTACTATATCCATAGCCCGAAAAATAAGGTAAGGTGTAAACCGTTGGTAGCTAACACAGATTAGCAAAGTATAAAAGGCTTCAAAGTCAACCACGGACACCGGGGTTTCCAAAACAGGCATTTCCGTCCTCAGCGTGGCTTGCCTGACTACAGTAAATCAAACTGACTACAAGCTACAAGGTAAATCAAAAAGAATTAAAAAATAGGTAAAACCTATTTGTTCGCTCAATGAGTGAAACAACAGCGAACAAAGGAACAAAGCCCATGGCGCCGGCGGGACGAAAACGTGCACCAGTCTATAAGAAAGAAATACATTGTTCCATAAGGAAGAAAGACATTCTTCCTTCGGCATATTTTACTACTATAAAACTCAAATATAAGGAAGACAGATACCTTTTCGTCCTGTTTTGGACTTAGTTTAAGTTAAAATATATTGACAATTTAAAAAAATTTAATATTCAAAAATTTTTGAAAAATTTCAAAAGATTTAAATATTATATTTTTTTTGAATTCTAAAAAATTATGATCATTAGTTACCAACCTAATCTGATTATTTCTTAGTTAAGCAACATTATTACCTAATTTAAAATATTATAAACAAATAATAACATTGTATAAATATTAAATAACAGAAATAAAAAAAATAGTAAATATAATGTGAAACTAAAAAGCGGCAATCTCTTTAAGGCCACAATCCGCGATATTACGAAGGGTTCCCAACGCAGAAAGGGCATTTCTTCTCTGGATCGCTAAACTAATCCTTTAAATGAAGAACGCTTTAAAGCTTCAGGACTTTAAAACTTAGTTCATCCAAAAACTTTTTGGCCTCTCCACATCAAGGACCATCAGTTTCCACATCAAAAGGTAAAAAAAATATAGCGATCCTCCAACTCCTCATACTTTGGAATGTAGCTATTAGCTAAGGTGCGTCTGCATGTGGCTTCCCAGACTAAACCTCTTCCTGCCTTTCAAGGAACCAAAAAAACTCCGTCAACATGCTTCTCGTCGTTTCTATAAATTCCAGTTGGTTCAAGAATAGCTGGAATTTTAGCAGAATTTAAACCACGCTTAATGATTTCATTAATCATATTAGAGAATTATTGAAATAAAGCCAGGCTATAATAGTGCCAGCCACTATTTTGACACCTTCACATTATAATATCAGCTGTGATCTTTTCAACAGACGGTCTTTGTTTACTATAGAAACCGAAATAAATAGTGGCTTCCTTTATTAATGGAAAATAAACGACGAAAGTTTTAAATTCGACTTTGTTATGTCAATTTTAAAGGAATAACTGTCAGTTTCAATATGCCTGGCACTATTATAGCATGGTTATATTTCAATAATTCTCTATTATGCCTGAACAACCTGCCTGTAGTTTTTGCGCAGTTTAGCCCGCAAATGCTACATTTGTCAGCTTTTTCACTGCAGATACAGACATGCTGCTAATACACAGATGATTTCCCAGAGACACTGAAAGAAGAACGTTTGGCCATGCTTGACTTTCATAGTTCTGAAGAGCTAGTTGGCGCGCTGTGTCTCTCGAATCTTGACAATCCAGAAGAAGCTTGACACAAACTCAAATCAAAGCCTTTTTAATTGTTTGGTTCTTTAATAGGAATTTCATTAAATTTGCACAAATCAGCTAATTAAAATTGATTGTGGAAGAATAGGTTCGATCAAAGCTAAAAAAGCTGACAATCATAATTTAGATGATTTGCGTATTCCTAGGCCGCTGCAATTTGTTACTTGTAAGACTGAGTCATAACTAGAAAGCTAGTCAGAACTTATCCAGCAAGAGACTGAGAAAGAGTTTTTTAAAAAGTGAGAACTGACATTTTCAAGATTTCTTGAAAACCGTTCAAGAATTAAAATTTTTCGATTTAAGTTTCAGTTATTTTTGTTTTAGAAAACGGGTATCCATCAATTATCATAAAGTTGAAGATTCTATTGATGTTTTTTTTAAACCTTCAGTTAATTTTGTTTTATTTTATATTTTTTGTTTTTATAGAAAATTATAAAAAAATATTTCCTTTTTCTACAACTTTCACAAGAGGGAGACACATATAGGTATGCTTACTTATATCTGGTTATCCTTTATCTCTAAGTCTAGTTATGTATTTTCGAGGGGTGATCAGCTAACCCAAAATGTGTACACCGATTGTAAAAATCCACAATCTTTTGCTAAGATTGTGAGGGATTGTGTAAAGATTGTGAGGGATTGTGAAGGATTGTGGTAAGATTGTGAAGGATTCTGAAGGATTGTGAGAGATTGTGACAGATTGTAGGTGATTGGGAGGGATTGTGTAAAGATTGTGAGGGATTGTGGCAAGATTGTGAGGGATTGTGGAGGACTGTGCAACGGCGTAGCGTACCTGCGTACCTGAAGGGGGGGCCATCCCATCAAAAATTCTGGCGACCAAAAAAAAAAAAAAGGTAATCATGTCTATAGTTTCCTTGGCCGCCCTCTTAATTTACCGTTACCGGCCCTGCTACTTAATAACCGAGGGGTGAACAGCTAACCCAAAATGTGTACACCGATTGTGAAAATCCACAATCTTTTGCTAAGATTATGGAAAGATTATGAGGGATTGTGGAAAGATTGTGAGGGATTGTGGCAAGATTGTGAGGGATTGTGAAGGACTGTGCAGCGGCGTATTTACCGTTACCGGCCCTCCTACTTAATAACCGAGGGGTGACCAGCTAACCCCAAAATGTGAACGCCGATTGTGAAAATCCACAATCTTTTGCTAAGATTGTGAGGGATTGTGTAAAGATTGTGAGGGATTGTGGTAAGATTGTGAGGGATTGTGAAGGATTGTGGTAAGATTGTGAAGGATTGTGAAGGATTGTGAGAGATTGTGAGAGATTGTGACAGATTGTGGGTGATTGGGAGGGATTGTGTAAAGATTGTGAAGGATTGTGAACAGATTCTGAGAAATGTGTACACCGATTGTGAGAACTGTTCACCCCTCGTGTATTTTATTACTTACTTTACCATAAGGTAGTTTGTAACGTATATGATGATGTATTAGCACAAAGTTTATTGGAGCAGAGCTCCGAAGCTTTCGGAAGCCGAGGGCAATTTACTATCATTTTGAGTTTGGAAGTTTGAAGTGTTCAGGAGAAGTCTGAGAAAATCTGAAAATATTCAGAAAAATCTGAAGATCTTCTGGAAAAGTATGAACAAGTATGGAAATGTTAATGAAAAATCTGCAAATATCGTGAAAAAATCTAAACAAGTCTTTCAATGTTCACAAAAAGCCGGGAAATGCTCTGGGTAAGGCTAGAAATGTTTTTCAAAACTCTGGAAAAGTCTAAGAAAGTCTGCATAACATTTCTGGAAAAGTCTGGACAAGTTTGAAAATGTTCTGGAAAACTCTGGAGGTGTTCAGTAAAAGTCTGGCAACGTCCGGAAATATTCATTAAAAGTCTGGAAATGTCCTGGAAAAGTCTGCAAATGTCCTGAAAACCTCTAAAAAAGCCTAAAAAATTATGGAAATTTTCTTGAAAAGTCTAGAAATATCTGAAAAAGTCTAGAAATATCCAGAAAGTATGGAAATGTTGTGGAAAAGCCTGGAAAAGTCTGGTAAATTCTGGAAATATTAGGCAAAAGTTGGAAAGTGTTCAGCAAAACTCCAGATGTTCTGGGAAATTCTGGACATATTGAGGAAAACACTGGTTAATTCTATAATTGTCCTGGAAATTTTTGGATAAATTTTAAAAGATTCTCAAAAACTCTGAAAAAGTTTAGGAGAAGTCTGGAAATTTATTAAAAAGTCTGTAAATGTCCTGGAAGAGTGTGCAAATATACTGAAAAACTCTGGACAAGTTTAAAAGAGTTTGGAAACTTTTTTGAAAAGTCTATAATTCTCTGAAAAAGTCTCGAAATGTCCCGGAAAAGTCTGGAAATGTAGTGGAAAAGTCTGGACAGCTCTAAAAAAGTCTGGAAATGTTAAGCAAAAATCGGAAACTGTCCCGAAAAAGTCTGCAAATGTTTGGAAAAAAAAGTCCGGATATTCTTGGAATTTCTGGAAATGTTCTAAAAAATACTGGTAAAATCTGGAAAAGTCTGTATATATTCTGGAAATCTCTGGATAAGTTTTAAAATATTTTGGAAAACTCTAGAAAGGTTCAAAAAAATTGTGAACATTTAATAACAGGTCTGAAATTGTTCTGGAAAGTCAAAACTTAGGGAAAAATCTGGAAATGTCGTAGAATAGTCTAACAAAGACTACAAATGTTCTTGGAGATTTTGGAAAACGCTGGACAGACAGAAAAAGTCTGGCAACGTCCGGAAATGTTCGGAAAAAGTTTGGAAATATCCAGGAAAAGTCTGGATTTGTTCTGAAAAACTCTGGAAAATTTAAAAAAAGTATGAAAATTTCCTTGTAAAGTCTGAAAATTTCTGGAAAACTCTAGAAATGTCCCGAAAAGTCTAGAAATATTGTGGAAACGTCAGAACAAATCTGAAAATGTTGCAAAAGTATGAAAGTATCCTGAAAAATTCTGCAAATGTTCAGAAAAACTCCGGATGTTCCGGGAAAGTCTGTAATTGTTCTGGAAGAGTCTGTGATTGTTGTGGAAATCTCGGAATAAATTTTAAAATGTTCTGAGAAACTCCGCAAAGGTTCAAAAAAAGTCTGGAAATTTAATAAAAAGTCTGGAGATACTCTGAAAAAGTCTGGAAAAGTCAACGAAAAGTCTGAAAGTATTTAGAAAAAGTCCGTAAATTATCTGTGAAAGTCTACAAATATTCTGGATACCACTGGTAAGTCTGGAGAAGTCTGGGAGAGTCTATAATTGATCTGAAAACTCTGTAAAAATATGATTATTTCTAGAAAACTCTGGAAAACTGTTCTAGAATAGTCTGGAAATGTTCTAGAAAAGTCTCCGAATATACAAAAAAGTATGTCAATGTCTAAAAATATAGTTTTAAATAATCAACATGGATCCTAAATTTATATCTAATAAAATTTGAATTCTTTTATAATAGTCTAAGAGCCCAGTAGAATTTTGGGCTTGAATTGCAAACCGATACTCATATATTTTAATCGATTCGTCATAAGACCATGTCCCAAAAAAAATGGAGATACCTGCGAAAATCCTGCATAAACAACCCGCCATCGTTGTTTAAAGATGGCGAAAAGGAGTTTGAATCAAATGTACGTAACTTTTTTATTATGACATCGATTTTACCCAAACAAATTGTGATTAGCCTCTACTATAATTCAAAATTTTTCAATACTCACTATCAATACTTTGTTTTTTATTTGTCTCTATACTATATATTCTATAAGTTCCTCAAATACGCAATTTTTTATTAGGTTTTTTGATTTTTTTAAAGAAAACTACTGGATTTACAAAAAAAACATAAAAAATAAAAAATATGCAGATTGTCAAGATGTATTCATTGCGTGTCTAATATTTGCTGTAGATTAACTGGTTCTCGAGTTACACTTAAAAAACCACTAAATTGGCCTATACCTACCCCCAGGTACAAAATTTTCATATTTTCATCATAATAAGTCATGAAAGTTACTAAGGAGCTATACAGATCGAAAAAGGATGTCAAGCTTAATAAGAAACGGCTATTAGTTTCAAACAGAAACTGATACTGAGGTAGATATGGCGGCTTAAACATGGCCGAAGCGTACTTTACAATTTTATTTTTGAGGGTAATTTTTTCATGTAAAACGAACCCCTACGGGGTCAAAGTGTACCCCCGCTAAAAGGCAATTTAATTATCTTCAAAAAAGGATAGCACACTTTTTGTCGTAAAGTTAATAGTTGAAAAAAACAAAAAATATGCGGCATACATAATTCGATGTTTTCGTTCCATAGAAGTACGACAATGACATGGGTCCATTAAGGGAAAAAACAATTTACGCACAGATAAGCGAATCCCAGTTATATATTTAAACTCTTCAAAAAACATATTTGATACTTTTCTCTTAAATTGACAGGTGGTCACGTGATTTTGGCAACTTCTTAACGGTTTGAGCTAGAGACTTGGTTCTTTTTTTGCTTTGTAGACAAAAATGTCCGATCAAAATTAATCACCACTGGCATGTTTCTAAATTTGCAAAAATATATACAGGGTGTCCCAAAAATCCGGGTCTACCCAAATATCTGCTGAACTATTGCAGATAACTGAACCATATTTGGTAGTGATCGATGACATCGAGAGATTTGTTTTATGCATACATTAAAAAAAAAGTTTAAAAAATACATTAAGAAAAAAGCTATATTTATATTTTAGCTATTTATTCGATTTTTATTTTCTAAAAAACACCCTGTATTTCGAAAACGGAGCAATGTCGGACTAAAGTAAGTGGCTTTTATTGTATTGACCTTTCATAGACACAGACTTTATAAGTAATTTTATCCATATTTCCGTGCTTTTCGATGTTTTTTCCCGGGTATACTGTAATTGACCAGAGGCAAACAACCAAAACCTTAAACTACGGGTATAGCTATATTTAAAAATTTGTAAAAAATGATAAAAGAATAAGTTTGACAGTCGATAGAATTTGACACGCTTTTTATCATAGGCAAGGGACAGTTGGCGTACATGGGTTTTCAAAGACCTTTCAAACAAGATATCTCCCAATAGCGTTTTTGTTTAAAACAACAAACTTGTAAATTTTGACAAAAACTGAATAAATTAGTTTTGACAGTCGATACATTTTGACAGATTTAATTGTGTAGACAATTAACGGCTATATCAAAATATGTATTTAATTGTCAAATACCTTTAAAACGAGGTATCAATCGATAAGGATTTATAATTAAAATTTTTAAGTTGATCGCCCCTTTGTCGCCCCCTAATGCAGGGGCAGCACAACCGCCTCTTCACAAAATAGATCTCTTGATGTTAACGTTTACTGCCAAATATGGTTGTTATCTTCAATAGTTCAGAAGATGTTTGAGTGGACTCAGAGTTTTGGGACACCCTGTATATATATATATATATATATATACATATCTTGTTTTCGCTCACTCTTGTAGCATCTCCTTCTTACTCTCATGGCTAATTTTAGTGCCAGGAAGAGCAGAGATAATAGGGACCTATTGCATTAAAGCCAGGCAATAATTGTGCCGGGCACTATTCTGACATTTTCGCATTAAAAGAACAGCTGTCTTCTTTCAAAATTAGGCCTTTGTGTATTATAAGAGCCAACATTAATCGTGCCGCCACTATTAATGGAAAATAAACAACTGGATTTATAAATTCGACTGTGGTATGTCAATTTTAAAAGATCAACTGTCAGCTTTCAATGCGAATCTGTGAGAATAGTGCCCGGCACAATTAGTATCTGGCACTATTGCAATAAGTCCCTAATACAAAAAACATGGGATTTTAATCTTAGTAACCAGCTCAGGAAAGGAAAGACCTCGGGCAAGACTGCATTCTCGGCCGTTTTAACAAACAGTAAAAATAAAGAGCCCTCAAAAAGTTGGCGGCAAATTCAGTTGAAAAGGGTACACTAGAAGATTGGATTTTCAATAAACCAAAACATATTAACTTATTTAATAATAATTTATAATGGTTTCAAAAAAACGTCATATAGAAATAGCGGTATATGATACCGGTAACAGCGTTAGTATAAGTTTTTGTGTTTGCCTCTCTGAGTGGGTACATGAAAAAATACCTTTTAAGCTGATGTAACTCGTAAACGAAATGATCGATGGCTGTTTCATTTTATCCATTTATCAGGGAAAATACTACGAATTTACTTTTTTAGGTGAAATAAACCACCTGTCAATTTAACAGAAAAGTATCAAATATGTTTTTTGTAAGATTTTTGACGCTAAGTTTAAATATGTAACTGCGGGTTCGCTTATCTGTGCATAAATTATTTTTTCCCTTAATGGACCCATGCCATTGTCGTATTTCTATGGAACGAAAACATCGAATTATGTATGCCGCATATTTTTTGTTTTTTTCTAGAAAACTATTAACTTTACGACAAAAAGTGTACAATCCTTTTTTAAAGATAATTAAATTGTCTTTTAGCTGAGGTACATCTTAACCCTGTGGGGGTTCGTTTTAGATAAAAAAATTACCCTCAAAAATAAAATTGTAAATTACGCTTCGGCCATGTTTAAGCCGCCATATCTACCTCAGTATCAGTTTCTGTTTGAAACTAATAGCCGTTTCTCATTTAGCTTGACATCTTTTTTCGTTCTGTATAGTTTTTTAGTAACTTTCATGACTTTGGTGAAAATATGAACATTTTGTACCTGGGGGTAGGTATAGGCCAATTTAGTGGTTTTTTGAGTGTAACTCGAGAACCGCTTAATCTACAGCAAATATTAGACCCACTATTAACAATCTGCATGTTTTTTATATTTTATGTTTTTTTGTAAAACCAGTAGTTTTCTCGAAAAAATCAAAAAAACTAAAAAAAAAATAGCGTATTTGAGGAACTTACAGAATTTATAGTATAGAGACAAATAAAAAACAAAGTGTTGATAGTGATATTGAGAGGCCATTATAGTAGAAGCTAATCAAAATTTGTTTGGGTAAAATCGATGTTATAATAAAAAAGTTACGTACATTTGATTCAAACTCCTTTTCGCCATCTTTAAACAAAGATGGCGGATTGTTTATGCAGGATTTACGCAGGTATCTCCATTTTTTTGGGACATGTTCTTATGACGAATCGATTAAAATATATGAGTATCGGTTTGCAATTCAAGCCCAAAATCCTACTGGGCTCTTAGACTATAACAGCCTTGTTATATCAGGAAGGTAATAAAGTTAAAGAGAAGAGATGTTACATGTAATTTTATGTATATATTATATAACCTTTTCTATTTTTAATTGTAAAATATAATTTTACTTTGCCAAACAGCTTAACTAAGACATGCAATAGTTTTTAAAAGGATGCAAAAACAAGACATTTACCGACTTTTCCTGAACATTTCCACACTTTTTCTATACATTTCTAGACTATTTCCAGACTTTTTACGAATGGTTCCAGATTTTTCCTGAACATTTCCATACTTATTTAAAAATTACCAAATGTTTTCAAAACATTGCCAGACTTTTTCAAAACATTTTTACGCTTTTTCTGAATATTTTCACACTTTTTAGACATTTATAGAATTTTCCAGATTGAGCCAGCATTTCCAGACTCTTTCAGAACTTTTCGAGACTTTTCTGAACATTTTCAGACTTTTTCAGGAGATTTTTAGATTTTTTTCTGAATGTTTTAAGACCTTTAAGACTTTTCCTGAACATTTCTAGTCTTCTCCAAAGTTTTCTAGACTTTTTTCGTAGGAACGAAAAAGTGATCTCATCCTTTCAGACGTTGATTCTTTACGCCTAATTTCAGTTATCATACCTTTGACAGTGAGAAAGAAGAAATATAAAGATCAGTTGGATCACTTGGTCGAGTTAATACCCTGAGAATTTCTTGTTCTTGTCTTGAGAAACCGCGCACCTGCATAGATAAAAGTTTTCCGAAAATGTATGTGTGGTCTTCGGTAGTTCAATGCTTAGAATGTTTGCGTACAGAGCAAGAGGTTTCGGGTTCGAGTCCCGGCCGAAGACAGACAATTCTTTAATTTCACTTGTTGTTTAGCAATAAACATATTCTATCAAAAAAACTCAAAACATTTTTGTGTGACTCTTTGGTTCTATCAGTTTTTAATCATGCAGATGTTGTTTGTGATCAGTGCATTTCTTCATTAGGTAAAAGACGAATTCAAAAAATGCAAAATTTATGCTTGTGTCTAATCTACGGTATAAAAAAACGAAATCGAATAACACATAAGCTTAAAGAAACACATTGGCTCAACATGAAAAATCGAAGAAAATTACATAAGGCGTGTTTTTAACACAAAATAATAAGCTCCTCACAGCCGTCATACCTATATAGGAAAATAAAGTTTCACATATTTTAAATACATGGCATAAAAATAAAATTACTCCTCCTAAACACAGAACCGCATTCTTCGAAAAAAGCTTTTCTTATAACGTGGCAAACCTGTACTACTCTATTCCCGAAAAAATTAAAAGTAAGAACCATGTTGGATTTAAAAAGGCTTATAAAAACTATCTTATTATTCAGCAAAATGACATATAAGTAAACTTAAAAACTTTGCTCACTTCAAAAAGTTGCCCTTTTACCATTTTTTTTTTATTTTTATCTTTTGTGTTTTTTGGTTCCTTTTTTGAATAATATTATTATACACAATACTTTTCTTTCTCGTAGATATTATGTTAAGGGATGAAAGTTTTTTTTTAGTTACATTAATTACCAAAGGTTAATTGAACAGAACTGTCAGAACCTACTACAGGTACTGACAATACTGAAATTCGCCTATTTCACAATTATATTCTAAGCCTTATATTGTAATTTGTAATTTTCTGTTTCTAATTGTGGAATAAAGACATTTATTATTATCATTATTTGAGTATTTATTAAAGTTAATATAATGTGGAATAGCTTGTACAGGAGCTTCTGCCCCGCATTTAGTACCAAAGCAGAGCTGAAACGCTCGAAACATATCTCCTAAAGATTCATACCCACGAAACGAAAAGACAAAAACCAACTGCTAATATAGGACGAACTCCTCCTTGGTTTTTATTAAATGCACAGAGATTTGCGCCATAAAAAATCTGACAAAATGTATGTTAAATAGGTCCGCGTAAAACATGATTTTTAAAATTACATAGGGAGGAAAGTAAATTTATTAAGACTGTGCCAAGCTCCTCACCTACAAGATCTTTAAGATGTTGCGGTGGAAGGGAATCAATGCCACCTGCAGAACCTGGTCTGAAAGAGACAATCGCTCTTTTTTTTTCTACCACTGAAACTTCATCACAATAATGTGATTCTCCACTATTGCAAGATTCGTGCAAGATTATTTTTGATCAAGACAAGGATGTTTTGAAAGCAGTTCTTGAAACGTTTTATTATTGACAGGAGCAAATATTTCTTCTAAAGAAAAAAGTCCTGTAGCGACGTTTTTTTAAATCCGAAAGATCTTTGATGTTTAAAAGTGTTTGTTTCTTCCACTTTTCCAAATTTAATTTAATTTTAGATGCCAACGATATATCTTTTTTTAAATATTTATTTGACATATTTAGAACTGCATATGGGAATAATACGAGATGAATCCACAGATTGACATTATTACTTAAAGTATATTTTCTTATTAGGTAAGATAAGTCTTCCGCAAGGCAATAGCGTGCCCTTTTGAAAAAATTTTTAAAATTGTTGTACTTGATTTCAACGATTTAATATTACCACTACTATATCAGTTTAGAACATTTTTCGACGTTGTCCGAGGCACAGTGGTTCAAAATCGCATAAAACTGCTGCACTCATTTTCTTTGGGTATAAATTCGTTACTACTGAACCAATTTTAAGGAGTTTTAGCTTGTTCGAAAGCTAAAGCTTTAAGCTATACGACCCCATTACTCGAATTGACATTTTGCTAAAATTAAAGATGGCAGACGTTTTTTAAAAATGCCCCAATTTTGACTCCCTTAAAAAAAATTGCGCGCAGCGCTGTCATTTTTGGTTTAGATCTGTTAAAAGTGTGGCCTATTAAAATGCACTGGATGACATTTGAGGCAGCTTAAAGACGTTGCCGCCACTTTGTGACACTGTAATTAGAATAATGACAATTTGCCAACTTGTGACACAACAAAACCACTGAATAATTAAACAAATATCTGGAAGCAGAACTGTATTTTCCAGCTAGGTAAAACATTGATATGCCCGGTAACTTTTATACAGTAGAGAAGGGGGGGTTCAGAAATAAGAAAATTTTAAGTGCGCCATATTATTTAATACCAATGTTTTACAAAGAAGTTCTTAAATAAAATACAGTCCAACCCAAACGTTGTAGCCAAACAATGAAATTCTACCTACTTCCGAGGCTTCCAGAGTATTTGTGTAATTAAAAAACAAAAAATTGACTAATAAACAGAATAAAATTCTAAAAGGTTGAATTAAGATGACAAAAATAGAAGCACTTTACAGGTAGATGGACTCCTTTAACAGGTCATAGTATACCCACATCTGAGTCAGTAGTGTTAGACTCAGTTATATAAACGATTAAAAAGAAATATACACTTACAAAATCATTCCCATCATAGGGGAGATCGGGACCAAATATCTGCTGTCATCATTCTACATTGGGTAGAATGAGACAGACAGCAACCCAGTCCGAGATCCACTTCATGAGGTAAAACAATGTAAGGAAACACTAAAAAAAAATATAACCTCATCTCTCTTTTGTCTCTGCAAGTCGGTCATTGGGTTGTACAAATAACGCAAAGATTTAGTTCATCTTGTTTATTCTAAAGATTGAAGTTGAAGTTAATATTGGAAACATGCTTAAAATAAATGAGTGTAACAAGGAAACCAAGTCAGAGCCAGAATGGCACGCAATAGCAATTTAACCTTAGCTTAATTATGCCGCAAAACTGGGGTTATGACGTCATACCTTATCTTGCGTTTACAAAAATGTTGAAATTATATGGTGAAAATTATATATATATAAAACAAATATTATATCTAAGGGTGTACTCGCTCCTACCTTGGTCCTGGTTTATTGAATGAGTAAATAAAAAAAATTATTTTATTTTGTAAACCTGGAGTTCTGTTGTCCAGACATCTCCTCACCACTGCACCGGGTCCTGTCCTATTCTGTCCGCGCCTCCCCTGCTGACTAACTAGCACATGGTACTAGGGCAGCACATGGTTTCGAAAAGTGTGCTGGATACTTGCCCGAGCGTAGAACCCTGTGGAAAATGAAATGTTTCAGTTTCCTGGAATTCGTCAATTTTGCACGAAGTTCCCCTACACCGAGTAACTTAAATCGAGAACCCCATGTCGACTCAATAAAATAAAGTAGATTTAAAACATGAACTAAAATAACCCTAACGTACCTTTCCCAGGGTTACAACTGGCTCGTCCGGCTTCCCACCAGCGTAACTGTCCCGTCGATGGAATGGACGGTACTGTAACCAAAGGAGAAAACAATATATAGTTTTTATCCAACACGTGGTTAAAAGAAAAATATAAAAACGCCAAAAAATTCCCTACGTCTTTTGTCAAAAAAAGGTATTTCACATGAAAAATAATTACAATTTGGGAGGCAAATATTATCTTGAAGAGTCCTCAAATAATAAAAAAAATTAAAAAAAATAAAATCGAACTTACCACTGCTCTTTCCCGTACAAATGGCGTAGGCCGACTTAAATCCCCTTCAAAAGGGTATGAGCGTCACTTCAGGATTCGCCTAAACACGACGGACTCACTTCTACAGTTTCTGGGATATCTCCTGCAATCGCTGCAGTGCCAAAAACCAAAAACAAAGGCGATCCCAGAAACTGTTGTCGACCCAGCCAAAATTCGTTAGCAAAGAGACCAGGCACTCCGTCGAGAACACCCAAATAATGAAGCCACCGGAAACCGTTCGTAGATTTGGTGGGGACGGTAAAACGCAATAGCACCAACCTAATCTTCCCGGTTAAATTCAAATAAAGGATGCAAACCTATTTATAAAAAAAACTTTTTCGCCAAAAAATCTCTACCTTCGGTTGCAAGACTGGAAGAAAAACCCGCGGTTTTCAAACTAATCAATGAGGAAATACACCAATAGCTCCATACCGGTATATAGGGGCCAGCACCGACCAAGGGGACATTGAAAATAGGTAAAAAGCGCATTGAGGTGTTGTCGTATACATTTCTACGGTTGAAATTTTTATAACAAGGACGTCGAGACACCCTCCATACATAGACCGAACATTTGCCTACCGGACCCCTGCCAACATATCAAGTAGGAGGAAAATAACCAGACGGACTGTAAGAAGCTCAGCATTGAAACCATCAACTGTAAAATCAATTACTGGAGATCAGAGCTTGAATCAAACCCAGGAATATTCGACCACTCAACCAATTCCCATATGAGTAAAGCTGTACTAAGTGTAGAATTTCGTTGTATTTTAGTTACAGTTTTAGTCAAAAGTTTCCTTTGCTCTTTACATATGTTTTCTCTAAGATTCATATGGTTTGACGCCTTTCTTGTAAAACATTTCTACATTAATAAAGTTGTTTCTGAACCTGAACCTAAAAATACACACTTAACTACTGCTTAAACTCGGCACAAGTGTGTTCAGATGTTAACTCACACGATTTCGTTTATTCTTTTAGTCTTGGTTTTTTATCCCTCGTTTATCTCCCATTTACAAAAGTGCATAACTCGTATTTATTTTATCCTTTCCCTATCAAATTAATAAAGATATCAAAGTGGGCGGAGCCTCGGTTGTTAGTGGTCAAACCGTGAACCTAAATATGTTTTCGTGCTATCAAAACTAGCTAATCCGTGAAGGATATGGGGTTCGGATTGTCCCAATATCCTCGAAAATAAACATAAGCGAATGAACTGTTCATCTAAATGTTTCCTCCCTGTTACTGAAACCATTTGTGATGCGGCAACGCCGCCATTCCCCAGCTGTTTAATTTCATAAACGTCAAAGAGAATTACGAAGTGCAGATAAACAAAACAATCGAAAGTTTTTATGTGATTTGTAAATAACTGTGATCTTAAATTCCAATTACGATGTCCAGATAATTCGATGTGCGTAGTGTCCACAGTAATTCGATGGAATGTCTCCTATATAAGGTAACTTTTTGGACACTATATAACCTCCAAACCTAGCTCTATAAAATACCCTTAATTTGTGTACAGAAAGACGAGTCAAAGAGTCTTGATTATTTACCTAAATAAACAAATATGTAACGTTGCCTTAAACGTAAAAATGACACGTTACATAATCCCCCCCAACTTCAAGACGATTAACCTAAAAAGGTTAATCGGAGAGGTCCGCTGCCGACTTAAGGTCTTTGGCATGCCAGCTCCCTGGTAGTACTTTACCCGATGGTTCCTGAAGCTCAAATATCCATGGAGAAATTTTATTCCTAATTACATAAGGAACAACGAATTTCGGTGCTAACTTCTTCGAGAAAAATTTCGCAGCATCTGACAACACATAATTCTTCTTCCAAACCCGCTGACCCACAGCAAAGTTGGGTACCCTTGTACGCAAATTATACTGAACTACGTTTTTCTCTCCTGCAACCTCTAACCTTCTCTTAACATCAGCAAAGAGCTTCCGGAAACCTTCGTTCTTACTTTCAGCTGCGGATTGTACACCATTCTCTTCAGATAACAAAACTGGGTTGGAGTAATCTTTTCCTGATAAACACATATTCCTACCAAAATTAACAAAGAAAGGAGACATCCTGGTTGTCTCATGGGTTGCAGTACGAATCGCGCAGGCAAGTTTATGTATTTGTTCGTCCCACTTCCTGTGGTTGTCTTTCACATAACAACATAACATGGTTTTTAACGTACGATTCGTCCTCTCTGTTGGATTTGCTCTGGGGTGATAATACGGATTATACTGAATTTTAACCTGATAACTCTCAGCAAAACGTTTAAACTCATTACTTTTGTACTGAGGGCCATTATCACAAAGTATCAAACGGGGTACTCCGAAGACCATAAATACTTGCTCCTCAAGGTGCTTGACAACAGCTTGAGTAGGGGCTGTTCGCATTGGAAAAATTAAGGAAAACTTACTCAAATAGTCCGTAAAGACGAGAATCCAGCAATTACCCTTTGTCGAACGAGGTAGAGGTCCACATAAATCAGTCAAAATAATTTCCCAAGGACGAGTTGGTTTTGGGTGAGATATCATCTGATCAGATACACCTTGTGTATCACCTTTATGAGCTGCACAGACAAAACATTTCTTTACAAAAGTTGCCACGTCCTGGCGCATTTTTGGCCATTAATATTTTCCTCCGTAGATTCCAGGTACTCTCTGACCCGGAGAGTTAGCACCTGTTTAGGGTCCCATTCCCAGGGTTACGGGAGAAGACCACATCGGTATGAAAGGCGGAGAGGATGGACCTCGGTACGGTGATCATAGCGCAGGTGGCAACCCTTCCTTTTAGGGATAGTATAAAAGAAGAAGATGCTGCCTTGTAGTACCGGCGTTGGAATCGTCAAAGGCTAGGGGAAGAAAACCTCGATCAAAAATCACCTGGTCCTCCAGGTTGGGGGTTGGGGCATTAGACTAACTCTCTGATACCCGGAAAAAACGTACACTGTTAAAAAACCCAATCAAACGCCTCGGAAAGAAATGAAAAACCTAAGACGAACCAAGCAAAGAAACAGGAATATGATTTTTGGTACATGGAACGTACAAGGAATGAGTCGAAAAGTGAATGATATAGTCCATGAGTGCAGCAGAATGAAGGTTGACCTTGCTGTACTAACAGAAACGAAGAAGAAAGGAAAAGGATCTGAAAACCTAGGACAGTATGACTATTTCTATAGCGGAGTGGCAAAAGAAAAACATGCGCAACAAGGAGTATCTATTTTGGTCAACAAAAGATTTAGAAAATATATCACCAACTGGGAAGCAGTAAATGAACGGCTAATAAGAATGAATATAACAATAAAAGGAATGAGACTTACGATTTTTGGAATCTATGCGTATAATGACGATGCAAATGTAGCCGTGAAAGACAATTTTTTTGAAGAAATACACAATGAAATATCAGCAGTAAGTACATCTAGAGAAATTGTAATATTGGGAGATTTAAATAGTAGAACAGGTAACAGAGTAAATGATCTGACAGTTGGCCAATATGGAGAAGATGTTGTTAATGACAATGGAAACCGGCTTATCACAGTATGTGAGCAATTAGACCTAAAAATTCAAAACGGTTTTTTCCAACATAAGAAAATACACAAATATACCTGGACCAAACCCTCACAAAACATGAAATCCGTCATTGATTATCTTATCACTGAACAAAAGACAAAACTAAAAATTCAAGATGTCAGAAAAAAGCGTGGATCAACATGCGGAAGTGATCACTATTTTCTGGAGACCAAAATTCTCTTTCCTTATCAAGGCCGAAGCCTCCATCAACACAATCTTGATGATACAGTGAATGAGGAAATTGATCACTGTCAATATAATCTACTAAGCCTAGAACATGACAGCGTAAAAAACTTATACAAAAAGAGACTGAACGAAAAACTTAATTCAAGTTCAGGGGAAACCCCAGATGAGGAATACGAATGTATCACATTAAGCATCCATCAAGCTGCAAAAGAAGCACTAGGATTAGTGGAAGAAACTCCTAAAAGAACAAAACCATACTGGTGGGATGCTGAGATTGAAAGTGAAATAGAGGAAAAAAGGAAATTATATCACACGTACTTATCCCAAAAGACAGATAGAAGCAGAGAAGAATACAAAATCGCGCAATCAAAGGTGAGAAGAATGATCAGTGATAAGAAGAATCAATCATGGATGCAAAAGTGTCAGAAAATAGATTCTTACTTAGGAGGTAGGAGAGGTACCGAAAGCTGGAAAACTATAAGATCGATCAAAAAAGAAACATGCAGAGATATTATTTCACCAATACCAGACAAAGAATGGGATGAGCGTTTAAAAAACTTTTAACTGAAGATAGAGCAGAATTCAAGGAAGACGAAAGAGACAATATCATTAGAACGATGGGATCTCCAGTACTCCTCACAATATCTGAGGTCAAAAACGTGTGCAAAACCTTAAAAAGCGGTAAATCTGCCGGACCCGGAAATATCCCAGCGGAACTTATTAAATATGGCACTGAAGAATTGTTTTGTAGATTACGGAATCTTTTCCAAAGATATTTAAATGGAGCTGTAGTACCAACTGAGTGGAAAACGTCATATATATCCACAATACACAAAAAAGGAAGGAAATATATATGTGACAATTATAGAGGTATATCTGTAACTAGTACGCTAAGCAGAATATATGGCAAAATAATAAGAAATAAAGTGGAGAGCGAATATAAAGATATGGAGGCAGAAGAACAAGCTGGTTTCAGGGCGGGTAGATCGATTTCAGATCATCTCTGTTGTATAACCCAAGTTATTGAAAAGAAAATGGCATACGGACAAGAGCTCCATCTGCTTTACGTAGATTTGCAGAAGGCATATGATAGTATACCACTAAATCTACTTTGGAAAGCGTTGGAAAAGACAAACATAAGCGTACAATTAATTAAGGCCATCAAAGAGTTATACCGCAATAGTAAGGCAAAAGTTAAAATAAAAGCAAAACTAACCAAAGGCTTTCAAGTAAATAAAGGTCTTAAACAAGGTTGCTGTATCTCGCCTACGCTCTTCAAGATATATTTGGAACAGGTCCTTAAAGTCTGGAAGAGAAAATGCCAAAACATGGGAATTCCGTTGAATGAAACCACCTTGTATACTTTATGTTTCGCCGATGATCAGATAGTGGTGGCTCAGGATTATGACGACCTCGAATATATGACACGAAAACTAATAGACGAGTACAATAAGTGTGGACTAGAGGTTAATATCAATAAGACAGAGTATATGTGTATTGGTGGAACGAAACAGGATCTAATCTTAAATACTGGGCAGCGAATTCAGTCCTGTGATGAGTATAAATACTTGGGTCTAAAAATTACAGCTGACGGAACACTAGACAAAGCTATAAAAGATAGAAACGTACAAGGAAGAAAAGCAATAACTTTATTAAATTGAATAATTTGGGACCAAAGTATATCAAAACATAACAAAAAGCTTATATATAACACCATTGTAAAAAGTATTATTACATACGGCTCAGAAGTATGGCCAATCAAAGATAGAACAGAAAAAATGCTTTCCGCTACGGAGATGGACTATTGGAGAAGAGCAGCAGGGAAATCAAAAAGAGAAAGAGTTACCAATCAAAGAATAAGAGAAATTATGACAGTGGGTGAACGTACTCTAGTGGATGATATAAGAACAAAACAACTGGTGTGGTACGGACATGTACAAAGAATGGATGATGGAAGACTACCTAAACAAATATTACAATGGAAACCAACTGGCCGAAGAAAACGAGGAAGACCAAGGAGAAGCTGGAGAGAAGGAATAGATAGTGAAATAAGAATAAGAGGCCTAGATGATGAATTATGGGCAAACAGAAACGAGTGGAGATTGGGTATCGGAAGACGTAGAACGTTGTGAAACCGATAAATATATATATATATATATATATATATATATATATATATATATATATATATATATATATATAATATTTTCCTGCCAGTCTGTGGAAGGTTTTATACACACCCATATGCCCTGCGGTAGGAGGATCGTGAGCTTCTCCAATAATTCTACGCCTATGATCTTTGGGGACTACCTCTTTCCAATATTCGTTAGATGGTGAAAGTTGAGGGTATTCTTGTTTGACATATTTATACAACTTATTATCAGTGTATTTCCAGTTCATAAATTTTAACGGTGATTCTACGACCCTCTTTAACATCTTTTGGTACCATCGATCTTTTATTGCCGTTGAAACGTCTCTGGGCTGCGAAATTGTATCAATCATGGGTACTGCACGAGACAACATGTCCGGGACAACTAAATCTTTCCCTTTCCGATGGATTACTTCAAAGTCATATTGCTGCAGTTTTACAGACCAACGAGCAAGTCTTCCACTGGGCTCTTTCAAGCTGTGAAGCCATTTTAAGCTAAAATGATCTGTTATGACCTTAAATGAGATCCCCTCAATATATGGCCGGAGCTTCTCTATCGCCCAAACCAATGCCAAACATTCTCGCTCGGTGGTCGTGTAAACACGTTCTTGCTTAGTCAAAGATCGACTCAAATAGCATATGACTTTGTCTCCTTCAGGATAAGGCTGCGTTAAACATGCTCCTATTCCATATCCTGATGCATCTGTTTGAATGACAAATTCTTTGGTATAATCTGGACATGTAAGAATCGGTGCAGTCACTAAAAGTTCCTTAATCTTAATAAATGCTTTTTCGCAGTCTGGAGTCCAATCGAACTTTTGATTTTTCTTAGTTAGAGCTGTAATTGGAGCTATTATCGCTGAAAAATTCTCTATGAAACGTCTATACCAGGATATTGTACATACAACTCTACGAACTTCTCTGACAGTTCTTGGCCTCTGGAGCTCTATCATGGTTTTAATTTTATTAGGGTCAACTCGGATGCCTCGACGGTCCACTAAGAAACCTAAATAAGTCATTTCTGGCCTACACAGTTGGCATTTTTCCCAACTTACCGTTATCTTTGCATTCTGCAATCTTCGTAGGACTTCCTCAAGAATTCTAAGATGTTCAGAAAAGCTCTGTGTGACAAGTACGAGGTCATCGAGATATACGTACACGTAGGGGTCTAAATCGTTTCCTATGATGCTATCTATGAGTCTCTGCCAAGTTGCAGGTGCATTATGAAAACCAAATGGTAAACGCTTAAATTGGAAGAGACCTCGTCGACAGATGAATGCTGTTAGTGGCTTCGATGATTCTTCCATTGGTACTTGCCAATAAGCGCTTTTGATATCTAAAGTTGACAAGTATTTAGCATCTTTCAACTTGTCAAGAGTCTCGAATACGAGTGGTAAAGGATAACTATCACGCGCCGTCACTGAGTTCAATTTGCGGCAGTCTACACAGAAACGATATTTCTTTGTGTTTTTCTTTTGAACCATTACCACTGGTGAAGCCCATGAACTACTACTACGTTCTATCACATCCATTTTCAGCATTTCGTCGATTTCGTCATCAATAAGTTTCTGAATGACCGGTGAGACCTTATATGAACGTTGTCTTATCGGTGCTGCATCTGTTGTAATCTTATGCTCTACCCTGTGTGTACATCCTAGTGAGTCACCCATAATAGTCTTATATTTATCGACCAATTCCTCTAGTCGTTCTGATTCATAAGGCGTAAGAGTAGTTTGTTGGTCTGATGTTTCTAAAGAACAAATCACATCTTTATTATCGGCAAAGTGCCACTCATTAGTACTTAAGTTTGGTACTATACCCATCGAAATCCAAAAATCTAATCCTAAAATCAAAGTGTGCGGCAACTCAGGAACGACGACGACCTCTATTAACCTAAATTTATCCTGAACTCGCATAGGAAGCTGCACTGTCCCAATACTACTCGTGCTTTGACCATTCGCCACAATACAACTCGTCTTCTTCGTCGTATCAAGTGAAAAACCAAACCTCTCGATGATTGACCAACCATGATTCCCTAAAAAGGTACGTGAAGCCCCGGAATCCAACAAACCTAATAACTTATTTCCGAGCACATCCACTTCTAAATAAGGCCTTTCATCTTTCCGAGCATGACTTATCGCATAATCTAAGACGTACGTTAGCCTATCGGTCGATGCTTGTTCAGGCTGACTCGAAGGTCGACCACCTACGAGCGCCTGGGTCCGTTTCCCTGACGATTACAATTACGACATTCTCTTACTGTAACCCCTGCCTGTCCACACGAATAGCACTGTTTGCCTCTAGGTAATGCGCACCCGATCGCCATGTGCCCTGTTTGGTTGCATCTATAACAAACAACGTCCCTATTCGCCCTACCAGAACCAACACCCTGTGGTGGTTGTACATCCCTGTCAATTTCACTAGACTGACCACTAGCTGGTTGCTGTCTATCTCTATCAGCTCTAGCAGCGAAATTGCTTGCTGGCTGTTGCCTATCTCTGTCAAATCTATCAGCATGATGATTTGAATTCCGTTGGTTAGATGTCGCGGTACTTGATATTTGAATTGCACTGACTGCTGTTGAAAAATCGTCACTGGCGCTCTCTACGTCAACGTAGGCCAAGCCAGGTTCAATAGATTGGTTTTTCCTAGGTGTAAAATTCTCCTCTTCTAAACCATATCTCTGGTCTATTCTACGACACAGATCCTTTAAATGTGATAGGCTATTGACCTCAGTAGCAATCAACCCTTTCTTATAAATGTCCGCGATATTTCTGAAGACGATAGCTAATTTCGCCTCTTCAGAAACAGGACAGCCAAGTCTTTGGAAATACGTGTTCATGACAGCAATATAGGTCCCTATAGACTCTCCAGGGCCTTGTTTACGTTTTTGGATCTCCTTCAATAGCTTCTCGCCATATGAAGAAAGACGATACTCTGCCATGAACCTCTGTTCCAGCTGTTCCCATGTATGAACTTCTCTACGAACATCTTTATAAAAAGTATAGGCTGACTTTTCAAAAAGATCAATGCCTGAGTTCAGTAGAACCTTTTTACTAACTCCTCTCGCCTGACTTAACTCGTCCACTCTCTCAAAAAATGCGGTGACGGAGATCGTACCCCTCTCGCCTGTAAACTTTAAGTTCCACTTATGCGGAGGTACAGGTGCAACGTGATATGAGGTACCAGGATCACTTGACATTGGTACTGGCGACGAACATGAAAATGGTCGTGGCTGAGCAATTGGTGCAATGCTACTTTGGAGGGCAGCTAAACTCAAAGGAACGGTAGACGGTTGTTGATAATGAAAAGCTGATGCACGGTCATTCTGAATTAGCATTGGGGGTGGTGCCTGTATTGGTGCTTGAGTTGAGTTCGTAAGCACTTGCATTTGCAATGGAGCAATGACCGACGGTTGGTTCGTAGGCTGTTGAGCTGTTCTTTGTGTGCTCGAGTGCTGTGGTTGCGGGAGTTGAGACTGGCTGGGAATGTTGCCAACATTTGTCGAGTGCTCTGAGCTTCGGCTCGTTGATTGGGTTTCAGATGCTTCATCATCATCTGAGGTCACGCCAACTCTTAATAAATCTGTTGCTTGGCTCTGCAACCTCCCAATCAAACTCAAGGTTTCCGCAACCAGTATGCCTTTTGTTTGACTTTCTTCAAAGTTTGACGGATTCATATTATTTATCCTGGCTAACACATGTTCCAACCTTACAGCGATTTTCCTAAACTCTCCCCCTTTGCTCGTACCAGAGAACTTCTCTACCTGCGGTACCAGACTATCAAGCTTCTTCATGCAGCTAAAAGCATCCTGGCCAAATTTAAAGGGATACGGAGGGTATCTCATACTTCCATCGGTCCTTTCTCTCTGTCTAATCATTATGAGCTGTTGCTTCATCTCTTCCACCGATCCAATGGCTATGCCTCTCCATGTTAATTCATAGATTAACTCGTCCTTGACTAAGTACCTTATGTCAGACAACCGACTCAAAGAAATAGCCATGGTGCCTTTTATATTAAAACTTTAAATTTTAAAACTCTTAATTATACATCCCAATTATAAAAACTAAACCACGCAATAACAAACATAAAGTTCACTTTAAACTCACTAGTGAAAATCACTATAAATTTTCTCACAAATGTAGAAAATATAAAACTTAAATACAGGCAGACGCGAACAAAATCGAAGAACACCGGAGCAGTAAGAAAATAAAATTTATTTGCATTTAAAAATGTAATCATAGTTTATATTAAGTATTTGTACAACCAACTATGACGTCCAACCTTGCAGAGAGAAATAACTATTTAAATCCTAAATTAGAATTAACAAGTAGTCATAAAAAAAAAGTTAAAAAATAAAAGAGAGACAAGAGTTTTGGCAGTGTTCAGGTCTTATGTTCCACTCCTACGTGAGTAGAACCAAAAAAAAAATAATTGCGCTTATCCTAGCTGAACTGGATTAAAATTAAAATTAAGTGATGTTTGTTTACCTCAGCAACCGAATAGGTAAATTTATCCCTAAATGGAACGTACAACAGACTACCTATAACAAAAATCCCAAAGCTGTTGTACACAGTTAATGCTAGGGTATACTCCTGCTATTGCAAAACGGCTCCACTAATAAACTCCTCAAAAAAAAATCCCAAATCGCCGTATACAATGATTTTTCTAAAAAGAATAAATCAAAACCCACTTTAACCTGCTTACCTATTCTGAGTCTACACGAAACTTGCATTGCTTAAGGCAAAATCATCCCTTAATAAATAAGTGAACGCAATAAACGTCGGAACAGATGTTCATGTTATAGAAATCGTAAAATATGCTCAATTAAAAAAAAATCCGCTCGCTGAATTGACTAGTAAGGATGTTGTGTGTAATTAAAAAAATTTAAAGAAAATTTTTAAAAAAATTACCGATGGTAATAAAAAATTTACACAAATAACGTCTTGGTAGGACTGCAACTCTCTAATAATCGTTAAAATGAAATTCCCAAAATTTTAACTAAATTGATGCATCAACCCATGGTCAAAAAGACCCTAGGATCGTACCGGAAGGTGCCAAAAAAAAAATTAAAAAAAAAAATTTTTTGGTGTGGACCACAGTAGCCCAATAATCAAAAAAATAATTATTAGTGACTCACTAAAGTTTTCAAAAATTACTCTACCCTGATAGGTGGTTTGGAGTAGGGAGAAAAAAAATTAAAACAAATGATGATAGGTTGTTAAAACGCGAGGGTTCGAAATGAAATTATATTTTAATTCGGAAAAAAAAATATTTAAATAAACTGGTAGAACCATTGTAGGTACTACTATGCACCAAAAAAAAATTTTGCAACAAGAAAATCAAGTTTCCCTTCTTAAAAAAAAATTAAAAAAAAATATTTAAAAAATATTTTCAAAAAAAAAAATTAAAAATGTTTAAGTGGGGTTGCAGCTCCTATTAACGATTTTAAAAGAATTAAAATAAAATTAGCACTAGAGAAATCTTTATAGAGATATGTCATGCAACAGTCTCAGTTCTTTTCCTTTAAAAAAAACAGTTGTAGATTTCCTTTCCTCTCCCAAAACTGTAGCAATGTGAAAAGTAAATGAGCTAGAAAAATTAATGTACTATACAAAAAAATGTTGAAAATTGAATTTACTTAAGAATCATAAGGTATAAAAATCGTAATTGCAAAAAAAACCAATCAGTTTAGGAAAAGTTAACAAAAATATTTATGTTAAAAAAAACAAACGATGTTAGTATATTTGTTTAAAATTATTACTAAAGGAAATAAACAACGTGAGTACTTATTTACTGTACCACTATAATAATGTGAACCTAAGTAAACTTTGCACTCAACCCCGTAAAGAATTATCTTGTGTGCACCTTCAAAAAAAATAAATATGAAAACAATTTCAAGGTTCACCTATAAGAACGTTGTAAAACTAAATCTGCCTACTCAAGTGTTTTAACACACAACATCTAATCAAAAAAAAATTTACTGCTTAATGCATTCTCAGATCCCTATTCCTGGTGTTTACGAGATATAAAATTAAGTTGGGCCCTTTCCACAACCATTAGTCAAAGCAAAATTACCAAATGTTCAAGGGCTAATGAGACCCTATCCCTTACAAATGACATTTTGAAACGAAACAGTTGGGAATAATCCTGCGTAAAACCTAGAAAACAAAAATCAAGAAGCCAAAACTATTTCATTAATTTTAGAAGAGCATAATAAACTCCCGGCCCCAATTAAACTTTTGTTATCTCAACAAAACTAGGCCTAAACCCAAAAAAATTTTTATTAGACATTTCCCCCATTCCCTAAGTATAATGTCAATAAAACCCAAAACTTGTGATTTCCATTCCAATCCCATCTGGACCCTATATATTTTTTAAACGGTCAAACGCCCACAGGCGAAACAATATCTTATTTCAAAGAAAGGGTGAAGATATTTTGAAGCACCCTGTAAAAATAGGACACTATTATGGAAAATTGTTCAGGTCAGTGTTAACTCACTAATTTTTAACCTAAATATATCTAGTTCCCTCATGTGCATGTTACTATTTTAATTCCTATCATAATTAAATAGATCACAAAATTTGTCTTTCTCCGCGAATCTGCAAGGTCCTGGAAAATGCGAGATTCAGCCTGTAGGCCAAATTTGGATGTACTTTAATTTAGCGAAAACCGAAGTTGCGAAATCCTAAAAAAAGATTAGCAGGAAGTCCTCGTTCCTCGATTTCTACACTCCGAACCAAACATTTCTTCCATTTCCACCCAGCTCGCGAGAGAAATAAAACCCTAATTATTGCAATATAAAAGGTAGCTAGCTCCTTTACACCCTGTACAACTATCAGATTTAAAAAAAAATGGATGCCCTCATCAATGTTTAGTCGCCTAAAGGAAAACCTATTGTTTTTAAATTTATTTTTAGGTTGAAATCTTTTTTAAAAATCAATCATCTTAAATCTATTGTTTAACCTGAACACTTTCCCATTTATTCCACAACAGTGTATTGTAATTTAAAAATTTGCTTCATTATTTGAGGTCACCGGTATGAAATTATTTTAAAATTAAAAAAAAAATGAAATAAAAAAAAATTACTTCCCAATTGTTCACAACTTCCAAGTTTTCATCCCTAAATACCTAGGTACTTTCTCAGTCTAACACCATCCATCGTTATCCAACATAACGCTTTAATTTCAGAAGCAACAAAACGAAGATTAAGTGAAAAGCTAAGCAAGTAAGTTGGAAGTTGCTTTACAATGGGCGCAGATGTAAGGCCCCTTTAAGTACACGCCACTGTCCTGAACTGCAAACTAACAAGAAACTGAAGACTAGCATATCTGCCGTCAAACAACATTTGGCATGAAATTAAAATAATTTCATATCATACCAGTACCCTCCAAAAACAAAACGTTTTTTACTATAAGACCCAAACACTTAACCAATAAATCTTGTTATTTAAAATTATGATTTGGAAGTAAAAGATTTATTTATTCCTGCCTGATCAACTAAGACAAAAAAAGTTCACCTTTTTGTAACTCAAGAAGTTTCCGTTTGGTCCCCTAAAAAAATATAACCTGTCTGGTCACCCTTTAGACTACGACCACTATACAAACCGTTTAGACCAAACAAGAATTCGAGAAGTTATGTTTACCGAGAAAAAATAATATTTTTAAGAAAAATTAAATTATTTAAAAAAGTAGTAAAATTTTGAAATATTTTTACCAATTACCCCCGCCTAGCATTTATATTTAGTTGAAAGTCTCTCTTAAATTCACTGACCAATTTCACGGCCTCACAATGACATTACTTAAAAAATTTACTGAACTCTACAAATGAACTAAAAAAAATCAAAAAACTTATATCTATATCTGTCTCAGTTAAACATTTCTTTTGTGGTATTATATCTAGTTGGGCTTCAAATTTATTTTCTCTGTATTTAATCCGGAGCAGGCAAAACTTCTCAAGGCTCAAACATAAATGTTTGCTCTCCATTGGCCATGACCAAGCTATGACCTGAACGCAGAAAAAAATACAGAAAAAAATAATTGTGAACAAGAAAAACTTTAATTGATAGAAATACCCGTAGGTCATTTTTTTAAAAAATGCACTCCAAAGCCCAACGCCGTATTTTCTACCAAAAAAAAATTTTACCAGTCACGAAACACAACTAGACAACTAAACCAAAGACCTAAAAACTGTCTTTCAAAAAAAATACCCCAAAAAAAATGTTAACTGGACCTCTGGCGTTGATCTTCAGCCAATATTTTGCTCTAGGAATTTTAGCCTTGTGTTCCCTAAACTTCCGAGCTAACTATAAGTAGTAGTACCCTCCTCTGACCCGATGTAACTGAGTGACGTAAGATCTTAATTGTCATCAACAGTTACCACCAAAAAAAACAAGAAAAGAAAATGACAAAGCAAAATAAACTCATTTTCCTTTTCTTTCATTACTAATTAATACTTTCAACTAAACAAGTCTACTAGCTGTTAAGCTATATTTACTTCAAAACAACCCAGCCAAGAAAAATTTGTGTGAAACCCTGTATAAATATTCCAACGTCCAAGTAGTGATATCCCACAAAAAATTAAAATCACCAAAAAAAAACTTGTTGACCTAAATAAATTGACTGCACTAAAAAATAATCTGTGAAACAATTTCTATCTTATCACAAGCAGGAAATAATAACATATTAGTAGTAGGCAACCTGCAAAAAAAGTTGTTAGAAAAAAACACACTACCTATGTCATATATTTAAAACATAAAAAGACCATGTCTGGAGGTCTTTCCACCTATAAATCAACAAAAAAAAATTGAAGTAAATTTACATTACTGTGTTTATTTTTCTTTAAAAAAAATTAAACGTGTTTTTCCTACAAAAACTTTAAAGAATTAAGAACATGATTTGGACGCTGTTGAATAAAAACTCCCATGCTTTTTATCCACTTATTCTTCCTTAATACATAAAAATGAATATTTTATTTTCCAAGAAAAACTTGTGAAGATAAGCTAACAAAAAACTATGAGGATCAATAGAGCAACAACGAATTTCAAATCAACGCTTAAATTACCAAAAAAATATTTAAAAAGTGTTATTTCCAAAAACCAATGATCTTGTTTTTTATTAAAAAAAATTATTGGGTATCAAAAAAACACCGACAGTCACTGAAAGCCTTTAACCCGGCTTTGGCTGTACCACAAAAAAAAATTTTCTCAAAAAAATTTTTTTTAAATAATTTTGTCTTTTTTTTTCCAAATTCAAAAAAAACCAAAAAAAAATACAACAGATGTTAAAAAACTAGCCAAAACACACGTAGGGCGCCACTTTGTGGCCTATTAAAATGCACTGGATGACATTTGGGGCAGCTTAAATACGTTGCCGCCATTTTGTGACACTGTAATTAGAATAATGACAATTTGCCAACTTGTGACACAACAAAACCACTGAATAATTAAACAAATATCTGGAAGCAGAACTGTATTTTCCAGCTAGGTAAAACATTGATATGCCCGGTAACTTTTATACAGTGGAGAAGGGGGGGTTCAGAAATAAGAAAATTTTAAGTGCGCCACATTATTTAATACCAATGTTTTACAAAGAAGTTCTTAAATAAAATACAGTCCAACCCAAACGTTCCGAGGCTTCCAGAGTATTTGTGTAATAAAAAAACAAAAAATTGACTAATAAACAGAATAAAATTCTAAAAGATTGAATTAAGGTGACAAAAATAGAAGCACTTTACAGGTAGATGGACTCCTTTAACAGGTCATAGTATACCTACATCTGAGTCAGTAGTGTGAGACTCAGTTATATAAACGATTAAAAAGAATATACACTTACAAAATCATTCCCATCATAGGGGAGATCGGGACCAAATATCTGCTGTCATCATTCTACATTGGGTAGAATAAGACAGACAGCAACCCAGTCCGAGATCCACCCCATGAGGTAAAACAATGTAAGGAAACACTAAAAAAATATATAACCTCATCTCTCTTTTGTCTCTGCAAGTCCGTCATTGGGTTGTACAAATAACGCAAAGATTTAGTTCATCTTGTTTATTCTAAAGATTGAAGTTGAAGTTAATATTGGAAACATGCTTAAAATAAATGAGTGTAACAAGGAAACCAAGTCAGAGCCAGAATGGCACGCAATAGCAATTTAACCTTAGCTTAATTATGCCGCAAAACTGGGGTTATGACGTCATACCTTATCTTGCGTTTACAAAAATGTTGAAATTATTTGGTGAAAATTATATATATGTTGGTGCAAGCAAGAAATTTCCTAACTTTCATTTTCTTTTCCTTTTCTGCGCGTTTAAAATAGTTTAAATTTTCGCGCTCTAAAATATGCATATGGGGTTTCACGGCACCGGACACGTGGAAGAGAAGCAGCGCCGCGATGAGTGCGCAAAGAACCACCGTCACAACAAGACACTAGACAAATCACGTTCCCGAAAAAAGTGAATTTGAGGTGAAAACCTGGACGTTTAAACGTCGAATGGAGCTGCAAGAGAGTCCGAGGTAGGTGCCTTTTTATATAAAATTCCATATGTATCGTAACTTTCCATTTTCAATCGTCAATACCGACAATTATTTTTAAATGTGCTTGTGAAGCCAAATCGGCGACCTATCGAAGGAAATTCCGTTATTTTTCAGCTCTTGCACGCACATTTAATGGCCCTTCGACCCAAATTAATAGTTTTCCAAACTACCTAGACTCCTGTGGTTCACCAATTTCCTACAAAAATTCCAAATTTCTATATATTTTCAAAATTTATTTCAATTTCAATTATCAGACCATATTGTTTTACGACCTGTTGTGGATATGTTCCTTCAAAGTTGATCGAAGTGTTTATTACCGTTCAAAAATAGCTATAGCCAATGCACATATTTCGTATAGTTTACTAGTTCATCAAAGAAAGTTGATCGCCTTGTTCATTACATTTTCAGTAAAAGTGGCGTCAATACGCCGAAAGTGAAAATTTTAAGGCGGTTCTTCCACCTACTTTGCTTTAATTATCGATTTTACAGGTGTCGCGTTAACGCGCAGGTGCAAGTGTCGCCGTCACCAAGGTCTCACGTTGCGCGCGTTGTTTCTTCGAATACCGAGGTTTCTTAGAAACTTTCAGACGGGACCGCTAGTCGTATGCACAGAGTGTGCGATTTGGAATCGGGAGGTGCGGGGTTCAATCCTTGGTGAGACATAAAAGTTTTTTTTTAAGGATATGTTCAAATAATAACATACAGACAAACTTACAAACACTTCATTTCAAAATTTTCGAAAAAAGTTAATAAAATTAAAATAATAAAATTGTTTAATTTTGCTAAAATTCGGGTTATATTTTAAGCTATATTTTAAGCATTTTTTTGGGTAATTTTAAAACCAAATTAACTTTCAAAAACAAAAATGTCTACGCAAAAACAGAAAAAACTTTGCGACAAAAGGCTTTTGAGCTTCAACCAAATGGCGGAAGCTCACGAGGTAGCTTTGAAAGCGAAGTCGGATACAGCGTTTCACTTTTTGTTCAAATCCAGATATGAAGACGTCGAGGAATGTCATGCTCAATTCTATAATTTTCATAACCAAATTATTGGCTCTCTCGAAGAGTTTAAACTTTCATTTGACGAGCAGGATAAAACTAGAAAATACTTTGACAACCTTTATTATGAATGTAAGGGTATTTACTACGACCTTTTTAGGGCCAACCCTGTCAATTACGTAAGCAACCCTAACCAACAAAATATTGCTCAGAGGTCAAATACAAGATCATTTCCACAACCAAGGTTGCCAATTTTCGATGGTAATTATAAAAGCTGGCAACACTGGTTTGACTTATTTAAAGTCATGGTACATCAAAATTCTGATTTAAGTGATATAGAGAAATTTCAACAATTGCGGAGTTCTGTTCTGAATGAAGCCCTTTCTCTAGTAAAAACCATTCCCCTCGCAGATAGCAATTATCACATTGCGTATGAAACCTTAGTAAAGAGGTATCAAAATAAACGAATTATTGCTACTACCGCTTTGAATGCTATTAACTTTCTTTCAACTAAATCCAGTTCTGGGAAAGAATTACGTTTCATGTTGGATACATTTTCTGAGAATCTAGCCATCTTAAATGAGCTTGGTTTTCCTACAAAAGAATGGGACTTTCTTACTTTTAACATGATGCTCTCAAAACTTGAAGTCAAGATGAGGACTGATTTCGAACTTTACTATAGTAGAGAGAAAAACAATTCAGAAATTCCGTCCTACACTGATCTTTACACGTTTATAGAAAATCATTGCGTTGCGCTCGAATCTGTAGTGCAAATGCCCAGTTTTAGTAGGCAAAATCAAACCCCTAGACAACCTCAAACTACGCGTAATTCTCAACAGAACAGTTTTCAGAGAAACAGTTTTAATAATTTTAATTCACCTTCTGCTTTCAATACAATTATTTCAAATCAAAGTTCAAATTCAAGAAATCAACAAAATACTTTACAAAATAGCAATCAACGCAGCAACCCTCAAATACAAAATAATCAGAACAGAACTTTTAATCCAAAAAAAAAATGCTACCTATGTTCTTCGAATCACGCATTATCGAAATGTATCGAATTTCAAAACAAAAGTCCACAGGAAAGGATGGGTTATGTTCGGCAGGTGAATCTATGTCAAAATTGCTTACATTTTGCTCACCAGACCGTGAATTGCCCCTCTTCCTACAACTGCTTTACGTGTGGAGCTAGGCACCACAGTCTTCTTCACGTTCCACAACCAGTAGCGCCCTCTGTGAGTGTTGATTCTTATCCTCCAGAGAACGTTAATATTCCACTTTCCAATTCCAATAGCACCCCTATGTCAGGAAGCCATTCCACAAACTGTCATGCGACAATGATTTCCAAAAATTCCACTTTTCTACTTTCTACCGTTGTAGCTGACATGTTAGACTCAAGGGGACATTACCAACCAGTTCGTATCTTACTCGATTCTGCCTCAGAGGCAAACTTTATTTCAGAAAAATGTCTAAATCGTTTAGGTCTTTCGAAAAGCTTCTTTTCTACTTCTATTCAAGGCTTAAATCAAATGACATCTTCCAATACCAAAGGTAAGACGAAATGTCTTATCAAACCTCAAGGTCAAGCGGGACCTACCTTTGATTTTGAGGCTTTAGTACTTCCAAAACTTTGTACAGAGATTCCTTCTTGCGCTGTCGACTCGAGCAAGTGGAATCACATTCGCAATATCAAACTTTCTGATCAAAACTTCCATATACCAAGTTCCATTGATGTCCTAGTAGGTTGTGAACTTTTTCCGCATCTCTTACAAGAGGGAGTTATCCACGGAGAGCGTGGACAACCTAGTGCTTTTAATAGCATCTTTGGCTATGTGCTGATTGGTAAAGTTGAAACTTCAAAGCAACAAAATCCACAATCACTCATAAGCTGTTACACTTCCATCGAACCATCTCTGGATATCTGCCTAGAGCGCTTCTGGGAGATAGAGCAGGTTCGACATAAGGTTCATCACAGTCCTGAGAATATTATGTGCGAAAAATTATTTTCACAATCAGTTTCACGCAACGAATCAGGTAGATTCGTCGTTCCATTACCTTTCATAAACTTAGAACCCCAGTTGGGTGACACCTATCCAATCGCTTTAAAACGTTTCAAGCTTCAGGAAGCTAGACTTCTCAAAGACTCAGCTAATTATCAAGCTTACAAAGATTTTATGCAAGATTATTTAGACACTGGTCACATGATACCTATTCCTACGCCTATATCTAAAGATGTCTTGGATAATTCCTACTTTATCCCTCATCACAGTGTCTGGAACACTGGGAAGATAAGAGTGGTCTTTGATGGGTCTCAACGTAGTCCCAGAGGTGTCTCACTCAACGAGACGTTGTGCGCAGGTCCTAAACTGCAAAATGATGTCCGTGAAATTCTACTTAATTTTCGAATTCATGCTGTAGCCTTTGTTACTGACATAGTAAAAATGTTCCGACAGATATTAATTATTCCTGAGCACACGCGTTATCAAAATATTCTATGGAGATTTTCTGAGGATGATCCTGTCCAAACCTACTCCTTAAGAACAGTTGTTTATGGACTTAAGTCATCACCTTACTTAGCTATTCGTACTATACAAGAACTAGCTAAACTTGAGTCTGAAAGGTATCCTAATGCTTCCAAGGTGCTTCTTAAAGACACTTACGTCGACGACGTGCTCACTGGGCAGGATTCTGTGGCCTCTGCCAAAGAACTTCAGTCGGAGTTAATCTCCCTGTTGCGCCTAGGAGGGTGTGAACTTAAAAAATGGGCGAGCAACAGTCCGGAACTTCTCTCCTCATTCTCAGAATCAGAAACACAAATGTCCATTCGTTTCGACAAATCCGAACCTAATTTTGTAAAAATATTAGGTCTCCAATGGAATCCTATCTCAGATTCGTTTACCTACTTGGTCGTACCAGAAGATAAACCATGCACCAAGCGAGGTATCTTATCTCAAATCATGAACATTTTTGATCCCTTAGGTTTTTGTTCTCCCGTTTCTTTACTTGCTAAGCATCTCATGCAAGATCTGTGGAAGGAGAAGCTGGACTGGGATTCTCAGCCTCCTCCGCATATCGTAAATGTTTGGAATCAATTTCGAACCGAACTTCCAAATCTTTCAAATATTCATTTACCTAGACGCCTTTCCATTGATCAACCACGTAGCATTGAACTTCACGGCTTTTCAGACGCCTCTATGATAGGTTACGCGGCTACGGTCTATTTCAGAATGGAGTCAGTATCCGGAGAAATCCATACCTTTCTTGTAATGGCCAAATCTAAGGTCGCACCAGTGAAAACAGTCAGTCTTCCGCGACTGGAGCTTCTTGGTGCCACTTTACTTTGCGACCTAATTTCCTTTATTCGAAACACTTATTCAGATATTCTTAACTTCAACCAAATCTGTGCATGGTGTGATTCCCAAGTGGTTCTATGCTGGTTGGCGGCTTCACCTCACAGGTTTAAAACGTTTGTGGCAAACCGTATCTGTCACATTCAAGAAACCATTTCTCCTACGGCCTGGAAATATATTCCATCAGCGCTAAATCCAGCCGACTGTGCTTCGCGCGGTCTTATGCCTAATCAACTTGTCAAACATGACTTGTATTGGGAAGGTCCTTGTTTTCTTAGGCTACCAAAAGAGAGCTGGCCTGATGATTTTCGCTGTCCAGACCCTCCGGAAAACGAGGTTATTCTGGAAGAACGAAAATCAGTATTTCAAACATGCACAGTTGAACCACACATGCTTGATACTTTTCTTTCTCGTTACTCTTCCCTAGAGAAAATTCAACGCATAATTTCCTATATTTTTCGCCTTACCGAAAAGAAATCTAAATATCCTAACGAAAATATTACCGAAGTAGAACTTCAACATTCTCTTATTGTTCTCGTTCGGCATGTTCAACGTTCCATCTTTGCTGATCTCATTTCACGTTTGAATGACGCAAAGCTACTTCCTAAACTATTTCGTAAACTTTCACTTTTTCTAGATACACAAGGCTGCTTAAGAGTGGGGGGTCGATTACCACATTCTTCCGAACTCTCTTATTCAGCAAAACACCCTTTACTTTTACCACGTTCTCACCGTCTTACTCAACTTGTCATTGAGTACACTCACAAAAGGTACTGTCATCCCGGTCAAAAAACGTTGCATTACCTCTTGAGACAACAATTTTGGATCCTTTCCCCTCGCTATGCAATCGAGAGTATAACTTCTCATTGCATTTTATGCTATCGATTAAATCCTAAACCTTCCGTACAAATCATGGGCAACTTGCCTGCTCAACGCATCTCTCAAGTAAAGGCATTTTCACATGTTGCCATAGATTATTGTGGTCCCTTTCCAATTACAATGGGAAAGTACCGAGGTGCAAAGGTATCCAAAGGTTATATTCTTGTCTTAGTCTGCTCCGCAACAAAGGCAGTTCACCTAGAACTTACCTCCGATATTTCCACCCCTACCTTTCTTGCGGCTTTTAAGAGATTTGTGGCAAGAAGAGGAAGAATCTCTGACATTTACTCAGATTGTGGTAGCGCGTTCTTGGGAGCTGATCGTTTACTCAAACAGTACTCCCAGGAAGCATGTCACAGTCTAAAAATTACCTGGCATTTTTCAAGTCCTGGTAGTCCGCACCTAAACGGACTAGCCGAGGCAGGAGTTAAATCCACCAAGGCAAATTTGAAACGTGTAATAGGTGAGCAACGGTTAACCTATGAAGAGTTTTTTACTTTTTTGTGTCAGGTCGAATCCATACTAAACAGCCGGCCTCTGTATGCCCAAAGTATGGATCCGAATGACTTTCTTCCACTGACCCCTGGTCATTTTCTTACCCTGGAACCGTTGAATTCCGTACCAGAACCCGAATTTTCTGATTCCAAGTTGAACCCGCTGGCAGCTGGTGCAAAGGCTCCAGTCCGATTTTTGGAAACGCTGGAACTTGGAGTACCTAAACACCTTGCAACAGCGTTCTAAATGGACAGAGGCTTCTAACAATATTAAACTAAATACTTTAGTCGTGGTAAAGAATGAACAAAAACCGCCATTGCAATGGGCGGTTGGGCGAATTGTCGACGTACACCCTGGCTCAGATGGTCATATTCGTGTTGTGACCGTTAAAACAGCTACAGGAACATATCGTCGACCAGTAGTGAAACTATGTCCTTTGCCTATGCCCGACGCATAAGGCAAAATTTTCTTTTTCTTTCTTAATTTTTTCTAAGTATTCTTTCTTTTCTTTTAATTTTAATTCACATGCATAATTTAATGCATATTTGGGTTAATGTTAAATTGTATCGTTTAATTGCTAATAGGCGAATATTATTTATTTTTTTTTCCTTTCCTTTTCTTAACTAAGTAAAAACACACGTGTTTTGGCGGCCGGAAAATGTTGGTGCAAGCAAGAAATTTCCTAATTTTCATTTTCTTTTCCTTTTCTGCGCGTTTAAAATAGTTTAAATTTTCGCGCTCTAAAATATGCATATGGGGTTTCACGGCACCGGACACGTGGAAGAGAAGCAGCGCCGCGATGAATGCGCAAAGAACCACCGTCACAACAAGACACTAGACAAATCACGTTCCCGAAAAAAGTGAATTTGAGGTGAAAACCTGGACGTTTAAACGTCGAATGGAGCTGCAAGAGAGTCCGAGGTAGGTGCCTTTTCATATAAAATTCCATATGTATCGTAACTTTCCATTTTCAATCGTCAATACCGACAAGTATTTTTAAATGTGCTTGTGAAGCCAAATCGGCGACCTATCGAAGGAAATTCCGTTATTTTTCAGCCCTTGCACGCACAATATATAAATATATATATATATATATATATATATATATATATATATATATATATATATATATATATATATAAAACAAATATTATATCTAAGGGTGTACTCGCTCCTACCTTGGTCCTGGTTTATTGAATGAGTAAATAAAAAAAAAATATTTTATTTTGTAAAGCTGGAGTTCTGTTGTCCAGACATCTCCTCACCACTGCACCGGGTCCTGTCCTATTCTGTCCGCGCCTCCCCTGCTGACTAACTAGCACATGGTACTAGGGCAGTACATGGTTTCGAAAAGTGTGCTGGATACTTGCCCGAGCGTAGAACCCTGTGGAAAATGAAATGTTTCAGTTTCCTGGAATTCGTCAATTTTGCACGAAGTTCCCCTTCACCGAGTAACTTAAATCGAGAACCCCATGTCGACTCAATAAAATAAAGTAGATTTAAGCAGATGAACTAAAATAACCCTAACGTACCTTTCCCAGGGTTACAACTGGCTCGTCCGGCTTCCCACCAGCGTAACTGTCCCGTCGATGGAATGGACGGTACTGTAACCAAAGGAGAAAACAATATATAGTTTTTATCCAACACGTGGTTAAAAGAAAAATATAAAAACGCCAAAATATTCCCCACGTCTTTTGTCAAAAAAAGGTACAGTTCACATGAAAAGTAATTACAATTTGGGAGGCAAATATTATCTTGAAGAGTCCTCAAATAATAAAAAAAATGAAAAAAAATAAAATCGAACTTACCACTGCTCTTTCCCGTACAAATGGCGTAGGCCGACTTAAATCCCCTTCAAAAGGGTATGAGCGTCACTTCAGGATTCGCCTAAACACGACGGACTCACTTCTGCAGTTTCTGGGATATCTCCTGCAATCGCTGCAGTGCCAAAAACCAAAAACAAAGGCGATCCCAGAAACTGTTGTCGACCCAGCCAAAATTCGTTAGCAAAGAGACCAGGCACTCCGTCGAGAACACCCAAATAATGAAGCCACCGGAAACCGTTCGTAGATTTGGTGGGGACGGTAAAACGCAATAGTACCAACCTAATCTTCCCGGTTAAATTCAAATAAAGGATGCAAACCTATTTATAAAAAAAAAACTTTTTCGCCAAAAAATCTCTACCTTCGGTTGCAAGACTGGAAGAAAAACCCGCGGTTTTCAAACTAACCAATGAGGAAATACACCAATAGTTCCATACCGGTATATAGGGGCCAGCACCGACCAAGGGGACATTGAAAATAGCGCGCATTGAGGTGTTGTCGGATCTATTTCCACGGTTGAAATTTTTATAACAAGGACGTCGAGACACCCTCCATACATAGACCGAACATTTGCCTACCGGACCCCTGCCAACATATCAAGTAGGAGGAAAATAACCAGACGGACTGTAAGAAGCTCAGCATTGAAACCATCAACTGTAAAATCAATTACTGGAGATCAGAGCTTGCATCAAACCCAGGAATATTCGAACACTCAACCAATTCCCATATGAGTAAAGCTGTACTAAGTGTAGAATTTCGTTGTATTTTAGTTACAGTTTTAGTCAAAAGTTTCCTTTGCTCTTTATATATGTTTTTTCTAAGATTCATATGGTTTGACGCCATTCTTGTAAAACATTTCTACATTAATAAAGTTGTTTCTGAACCTGAACCTAAAAATACACACTGATCTACTGCTTAAACTCGGCACAAGTGTGTTCAGAACTCACACGATTTCGTTTATTCTTTTAGTATTGGTTTTTTATCCCTCGTTTATCTCCCATTTACAAAAGTGCATAAATCTACTGCTTAAACTCGGCACAAGTGTGTTCAGAACTCACACGATTTCGTTTATTCTTTTAGTCTTGGTTTTTTATCCCTCGTTTATCTCCCATTTACAAAAGTGCATAACTCGTATTTATTTTATCCTTTCCCTATCAAATTAATAAAGATATCAAAGTGGGCGGAGCCTCGGTTGTTACTGGTCAAACCGTGAACCTAAATATGTTTTCGTGCTATCAAAACTAGCTAATCCGTGAAGGATATGGGGTTCGGATTGTCCCAATATCCTCGAAAATAAACATAAGCGAATGAACTGTTCATCTAAATGTTTCCTCCCTGTTACTGAAACCATTTGTGATGCGGCAACGCCGCCATTCCCCAGCTGTTTAATTTCATAAACGTCAAAGAGAATTACGAAGTGCAGATAAACAAAACAATGGAAAGTTTTTATGTGATTTGTAAATAACTGTGATCTTAAATTCCAATTACGATGTCCAGATAATTCGATGTGCGTAGTGTCCACAGTAATTCGATGGAATGTCTCCTTTATAAGGTAACTTTTTGGACACTATATAACCTCCAAACCTAGCTCTATAAAATACCCTTAATTTGTGTACAGAAAGACGAGTCAAAGAGCCTTGATTATTTACCTAAATAAACAAATATGTAATGTTGCCTTAAACGTAAAAATGACACGTTACAAAAGGCTTTATCTCTGTTGTAAATAAAAAGGTATCACTTGCTAAAATTGCCTTGAATAGAAAAGGATGGAATGAAATGAACAAGGTGACTTTTAGCTACAAAAATCATTAAAATCGACAATATTCACCAATCATAATAAAGTGTTTTTTGTCAGCAAAATAATGGTTATTGTTATTCTGAGTCGGAGCAGTAGCGACCTGTCATACCACAGTGATTCAAAATCGTGTAAAACTGACGCATTCAATTTTCTTTGCCATTAAAGCCATTATACCTTATTCAAATATAAAAATCCGAATTGCAAATAAAGTAAAATTATTATAATTACATTTTTTTTATTAGTTCACATTAGTTCTTAGCATACAGGGTGACTGAAATAGCTAAAACTTAAGTATAGTTTTTTGGATATTGACATGTAAATATCGAAGCTTTTGACAATTTAAGGTGCTCTAAAATCTGTACGGTCAGACTTAGAACAAAACAGCTTTATTTTTACTTAACATTGATATCTATTTCTGTTTGAAAGTTATTAGTTAGGATGCATTTTTACGGCTACACTATATTTTATTTACCAAGGGATGAAAGTGGCACATTTTCCCCCGGGGCGAAAAGGTTGTAGCACAAGCGTAGCAAGGACTACAATAATGGGGAATTAATAACTTTTATTGTAAGGTTTATTTTCTATTTTTCGCAATTTCGGGAATAAAAAGTGATACCTTGATCTCTTAAACAAGAAATAAAAGTGCACTTATTATCGGAAAAGTAACATTTTTTTTTCAAAACAGGCTAATATGTATAATAAATGGTTTAACATAATATTGTCTATTTTTAAAATTGGGACACCTATCTATATTAAAAAAAGTCTTTCTTAAAAGGACGGGTCAGAACGGGTGAGATAATATTAGCAATAAAAGCAGTAATATATAGAGTATTAACGTTAATTATTTTAAAGGTGAGCTAGGTGGAGTTTTAAAAATATTGTTACAAATTTAAGTTATTTAAATTTTATAATTATAATTTATTTAGGTTTAGTGTAGTATTAGGTTGACGTATCTTATGGTTGTATTCTTAGTCTAGGTTTTAGTTGCGTTATCTATGACAGTCGTGTCGCGTACCTTCTGGAAGAAACGAGAATGCTCGTGAATTGAAGAAGGATGGATAGTTCTCGAATAGTAGGCAGATCCTATATATAGGGCCGGACGTCGAGCATCGAGAGTCAAAGATCACCAATGGTAGTGATCGCTAGATGTTAACGTGAAGTTAATAGGCGGATTAAAGTAGTGAATTATTAGCAAGTTATTAGTAAGTTTAAGTGCGTGTTTTTGTACATAATTTGTCGAAATAAATTGACGTATTGTTGTCAGAAGTGAGAACTAAATAGTGTAAAGACTATCCTTACATAGTACCACCGGCTAGGACAATTGAAAAGAAGAACAGTAAGTGATTTTGCCAGAATATTCAGAACTGAATAGTGCAAAGACTACCCTTACATAGTATCACCGGCTAGGACAACTGGACAGAAGAACAGTAAGGGATTTTTCCAGAATATTCGAAGAAGTTCGATATTGCTTTATTCAAAAACCAAAAGAGATATTTACCGACTTCGACATTAACCTTACAGTCCAAAAATTGATAATTAGCAAGATTTTCTAGAATATTCCATAACATTCTACGACGTTCTATTTGAGAACCAGAAGAGATATCCAAAAATCGACTTCGACATTAGCTTAGTTGGTTAAAAAGTAAGAATTAGAAAGAATTTCTAGAATATTCCATCACTTTCTACGACGTTCTATTCGAGAACCAGAAGAGATATCCAAAAGGCGACTTTAACATTAGCTTAGTTATTTCAAAAGTAAGAATTAGGAAGAATTTCTAGAATATTCCATAACATTCTACGACGTTCTATTCGAGAACCAGAAGAGATATCCAAAAAGCGACTTCGATATTAGTTTAGTTAGTTAAAAAGGAAGAATCAGAAAGAATTTCTAGAATATTCCATAACATTCTACGACGTTTTATTCTAGAACCATAAGAGATATACAGAAACCGACTTCGACATTAGCTTAGTTATTCAAAAAATAAGAATTAGAAATATTTTCTAGAATATTCCATAACATTCTACGACGTTCTATTCGAGAACTGAAAGAGATAATAATAAAAAAAAGAGACTTCTACATTTGCCTAGTAATCGATAGAGTGATAAATTACTGCATTTACTAGAAAGTTCCAGAACATTCCATTAGGTTCTATTTAAGAATCCGAGGAGATATTGAAAAACCGACTTCGACATTAGCTTTATAGCCCTATTAAGTGATTTATCAGGAAGTTGATGCTTACTAGACAAGGATCGGGAAAGATGGAAGATCTAACTAAAATGATGCAGGCTCTAGCAGCTCAAATGGCTCAAAACCAGAACGATATAAGACAGACCATTGAGCAAAACCAGGACAATATGAGACAGACCATTGAACAAAACCAGGGTGATATGAAACGGACCATGGACAACATGAAACAGACCATGGAACAAAACCAGAACGACATGAGACAGACATTAGATAGCATGCAAGAAAACTTCGATCACATAAATAGCAACTCCGAGCAGCTGAGAGAAGAGTTCAAGATCTTAGGGAAGAAATCACCCAAAGAATGCATAGTGTAGAACAAAAGGTACAAAATAAATTGCAAAATGTTGAAGAAAAGGTACATGTTGAAGAAAAAGTGGAGAACAAACTACAGAATGTAAGGGAAGAAGTTTTTCAAACCATGGAAGAAAAATTCCAGGACGTGTCAAAACAGCTTATACAGCTCCAAAAAGAACACAACAAAATAAAAGCTCAGGAATGTGTTGTGAATTCCAACCAAAACATCAAACCTCCAAATTTCGATGGTACGTCTACCTGGTCCACCTACAAACAACAGTTTGAAGCTGCCGCTGCTGCAAATGGCTGGGACGATGATGAAAAAGCTAGAGCCTTGTTAGTAGCTCTATGATAACCTGCTCTGGGACTTTTACGGTCCATTCCCGCCGAACAAAAACAGAATTATAACGTTTTAGTGACAGCATTAGAAAGAAGGTATGGAGATGAACACTTGCGAAATTTACATTGGTCAGAATTAAATATTCGTCAACAAAGAGCAGGAGACCATTGCAAGAGTATGAAGCAGATATCAGGAGGCTGATGTATTTGGCTTATCCAGAAATGCCAGAAAATTACAGAGATCCCTTCACGGTAGATCGCTTTATTAACGGCTTGCGAGAAACGGACTTAGCAAAGTTACTTCGTCGAGAACGCTTCCATAACAGCAGTGAAGTGTTGATTTGAGCTCTTGAAATTGAATCATCAAATAATATGTCCAGGTCAAAAGTAAGAGCTGTGTCAATTCAGGAGGGAGAAGAAATGAGCACTGGAGATGAGATCAACTCAAAAACGCTAAACCAAATGTTTCAATCACTGATAGAAAAGATTGATTCTTTGAAAAAAAGCAAACGATCCCCTCCAAATGTAAAGTGTTTCAGATACGGACGTACAGGGCACATTCAACGTGATTGTCGTGTCCAAATTAGGTCTAGCCTACCATCTAGCGGGACAGAGTACGGAAGAGGAAATCAGGAAAAATTAAAACTTTTCAACACGGAAAGGCGGGTGTTAACTAACGGAAGGGTAGCCCCCAAAATTTACTCAATTACGACGGACTTATTAATGGAAGAAAAGTTAATATAACAGTAGGCACTGGTGCTGCCATATCATTGCTTAAGTTCAAAATTGCAACGAGATATAAAATTCGACCAACAGAAAAGAAAATAACACTTAAGACTGTGACTGGAGAATCCGCCGACGTGTTGGGGCAGACAGACATAGACCAACAGCTGGGAAGATTGAAGATTCGCCACACTGTATTGGTTGCCGAAATAGAAGACGAATTTATTTTGGGATTGGACTTGATAAGTAAACATGGATTTGCGTTTGATAATAAACTTAATACCCTAAGATTTGGGAATGAAGAGTTCATTTTGTCAAATAGTCACTTCAATAAAGAACCAATAAAGGTGGTGGCAGTATACACAAGACTGGTCGGTAACAGTGAGACCATAATTTTTGGGAGACTAGAAAGTAAAACATCAAGCCGCGTCGGACTTATAAGCCAACAGAATACACCCTTCACCTACCTCGTTGCAAAGTCACTAGTTAAAACCGATAAAGACATCCCGATTAGAGTCGCCAATATTTTCCAAAATAGTGTCAAAATTAATAAGGGGGAGGTGGTAGCATTATTTGAACCAGTACAGAAAGTAACAAGATGTGAAGAACCAACTCCCGAGGATAAAAGCAAGTTACCAATGGAGGTACTTCAGCAATTTCAGTCAACATGGCAACATCTCACTCCAGAAGAATTTCGTAAAGCGAGAGAGTGTATAGAAGAACAAAGTAATATCTTCGAAACTAAGAGTAGTTCGGGATGCACAAACCTCATTCAACATGCTATCAAAACTGGCGATGCCCAACCGATAAGACAACCCCCAAGAAGACTACCAATGGCCAAACAAGAAGTTCACAATCTCATTAATAAAATGCTCAGCGACGGTGTTATTGAAGAGTCATCCAGTCCTTGGTCATCTCCTGTGGTGTTGGTCACTAAAAAGGATGGAAGTACTAGATTTTGTGTCGACTACAGGAATCTTAACGATGTGACCAAGAAAGAAAGTTACCCACTGCCAAGAATAGACGACACATTAACAACGTTGGCAGGATCATATTGGTTTTCTACTCTTGACCTGAAAAGTGGGTATTGGCAAGTAGGAATCTTTGAAAGAGATAAAGAGAAGACTGCATTCTCTGCTGGAAGTGGAGTTTATCAGTTTATGGTTCGGTTCGGTTCGGTTCGGTTCGTTCTACGAGGCCTTACTTGGAAAACCTGCTTAGTCTATTTGGATGATGTCATAGTAATGGGAAAATTATATCAAGATCATCTAGACAATTTACGAGAAGTATTTTCAAGAATCAGGAACGCAAATTTTAAACTAAACTCAAAGAAATGTTTTCTATTCCAAGAAAAAGTTGAGTTCTTGGGTCACGTCGTTTCCCGAGAAGGCATCCATACCGACGAAAAGAAGTTACAAGCAATAAAAGAATGGCCTCAACCTCGTGACAAACATGAATTGAGAAGCTTTTTGGGTCTGTGTACATACTACAGAAGATTTGTAGAAGAATTCGCCAAAATAGCGTCTCCATTACATAGACTTACAGAAGATAAAGCTTCTTACAAATGGAATACCGAATGTGACCAAGCATTTAGAAGACTAAAAGCAGCATTATGTTCTAGTCCGATTCTTGCATATCCCATTCCAAAAGGAAAATTCATATTAGATACTGATGCGAGCAACGATGGCATAGGAGCAGTACTCTCCCAAGTACAAGATGGAGAAGAACGGGTCATCGAATTTTTCAGCAAGAAGCTATCCAAACCAGAGAGAAATTATTGTGTTACCAGAAAGGAGCTCCTAGCCATCATTAAATCCGTAGATCACACACAAAATGAAACAACCTGAGGGGCAAGTCGCGAGATGGATAGAAAAGCTACAACAATACCATTATCAAATTAAGCACCGAGCGGGAAGGGTGCATAATAATGCAGATGCATTGTCCAGAAGATCTTGCCCTGAAGATTGTAAACATTGCAGGAGAATTGACCAGAAAGAAGGAATTACCTACGTGCGTCAGATAAAATTGGAACCGGATGAAGAATGGATGGCGGCTTTAATTAGAACCACACAACTTGACGACAAAGATGTAGGACCTATTTTGCGATTAAAAGAAGAGAACAAGCCACGACCATCATGGCAAGATATCGCAAATCAAGGGATGATATTCAAATCATTGTGGGCACAATGGGATTCACTGATAGTAGAAGCAAACATTCTTAAACGTTCATTCAGCTACCAAAAATATGAAACTCAGGATATGAAATTTAAGTGAAAAAAACGCCTGAAAATTATCCTCCTTGCATCTCTTTCTTTATTTGAGGTATCCATGAAAAAGTGCGTACAACAAAACAATTGATAGCACTTGTCAAAGGTAACGTCATTTTAATTGTGTTGCATATGCATTCTTTAAAGTAAAATATTTGGTACTTTCAAAGGTCTTTTTGTCTGTGACAGAATTTCTTAGAACTAAAAAGTAAATGGCTAGCACTAACTACGGTAAGCATAGATTTGTTTGGTATAAATTTATTTAGTTTATTTTTTAATGTTATTTAGATAATTAAATTCTAATCAAAACGTAACAGAAATTGAGTTTTGTTTTAAAACTGTAGTTTCAGCTGGCTCAATAGTTAAGGATCCATTCGAATCCATCACACACTTGTATTACTTCCTTTTCTACAAAACCTTATCTTTAATGTAGTATAAGCATTTTTTGCGGTATTTTGCGGTTTAACTCAAGAAAACGATTTCCAGAGTTTCAAGCATATTCATATTGTGTGACATTTTAACAAGTCACATTTCCGTCTAAATGTTCCACACACTATAATTTAAATTTAATAACAAAATATCACTCTGTTTTGGTTTACTTACAACTTTGCCTAGTTTAAAAAGGGACTAAACACATTTTAGAATCATATTCTGCCAATTCTTGGGCATTTAAGCTTAAAAGATTAAAATCAGTAAGTAGGTACTTATTTTCTCCGTAACTATTTATTAATTTCTTTAAAAAATTTAATAAATATTTTTTGAGTTATAAGCTTTGGTGACAGTTATATAAACATATAGGCATACACTCAGACAAAACGGCAAAATCCAAAAATGCTTCAAATTATTTTTCACAAAAGCAAAGATATATAATTTTGGTAAAATCATCGCATTTTTTGTTCTTGTAGCATTCAGTAGGATCACTATAGATAATAATTAATTATAGTTTTTATTTTAATAAATACAGAATTTAGAAATATTAGGGTCGAAAATTTTTTATTTAAATAAAAAAAAATAATATGTGGATTATTTTGAGATCAGTCGTTATGATATTTCGATAAAATTAAAAGAATGTCCGTCTTTAATGTTATAGTTTAAAGAGAATTGGAAAAAAGCTGCAATGAGTCAACTTTAATTTGAACAAACAGAAATTGGTTGGAAAGTAATTTAACATCCAAAATTTGTTTATTACAAAGTGTGTCGTCTATTAACAGAGTTTACAGAATGCAGTGAAAAGAGTAAATGTCAGAAAACTGCACATTTGCGAAAAAGAAAATAGAATTGAGGAAATATAATAGCTGCCCAAATGGAGTTTATATTACATATTTAAGCTTCCAAACTATTAAAAGAATTTTCTTTAAATCCCGATTGAGCTTCTGAATACATAAACTTTTTAACAAAAGTGGTAAAAGAAATTACTAACAATCAATTGTCACAAAATGAGGCATTCTTGGTTCTTGTAGAAGTTGGCTTATCAAGGAATCAGTATAATCTCATCCGAGAAAAAGACAGAAGTAAATTTCCTTGCTTAAATTTGCTTTCGTTACCTGGCTGGTTCCATTAAAATTGGTGGTCGGGAATCCGCAATCAAAAGACCCCAAAAAATTATATGGCAAAATCCATCTCCATCGTCTCTTCGCTACTTCAGATTGTGATAATTATAGCGTAGGTTAGTTTTGTTAAAGGAGAAGAAACGAAAAGTCCTGCTTACTTCACAAATATTTTATTGTCTAGTCACGACGCGTTTCGGTTTTAAAAAAAAATTATCAAGTGGTCTGGTCTGTAAGAATAATGAAAAAATATAATTAAATTATAATATTTAAAATAAAATATGCTAAAAAATACTTACAGACAGTTATGAATCATCTTTGAAACAAATGAAAAACTGGAACACACAAAAATAAAAAACTAAAAAACATTTAAAACAGTCTAAAACAACATACAGATTAAAAATCAGTCAAACGGACATAAACACGTAATTTTAATAAAATACAATTAATTGACAAAGAAGATATAGGTTAAAATAATAAATAATATAAACAAAACCCAGATATCCGAAACAGGTACAAAAGCGACATCTAACATAAAATAAATAATGTAATAAATGAACAGAAACAATTTAAAATTGACAAAATCAATAAATAAAAGCAGACAAAGAAATCTTATTTGAAATTGTTTAAAACTTTAGCTACCTCTTTGAAGTGCGCGTTAGTAGTGGTTTCATTTAAACTAACTGACGATTGATCTATTTCAAGTTTAGCAATCTCAAAATTTTCCAAAAAATTCAATTTTCTGCCTTTTTGGGTATTATGTAACATTCTAAAATTATTCTCTATATTAAAAGAATGTCCTGTTTCCCTCAAATGCATGCCAAAAGCGGATCTTTTATCGTTTGGGGACTTCTGAGAGTTCAAATGTTCACGTACCCTAACCTTAAAACTACGGCCCGTTTGTCCCACATATTTAGCGGGGCAGTTGTCGCAAGAGAGTAAGTAGACTCCGCTTTTTTCTATGGTTGGAGTTGGGTCTTTTATTCTCGAAAAAAGGCTTTTAATATTTAAAAAAGATTTGTAAGCAATCTTAATATTGCAATTTAAAGAACTTAAAACATTTCCCACTTTCAAAGAGATGCTGCCCAGATACGTTAATTTTACATATTTAGGTGGTTGGTATGGAGGAATGGAAATATCCAATGGATCAGTCAATAGATTTTTTAGTAAAGAATTATACTTTTTCTTAATAAGTCTATTTATTAAAGAAATTTGATAGCCATTATTAATTGCAATCTGAAAAATAATGTTTTTTTCCTTTTCAAATTGTAAAGGAAGTAATGGAATGGTAAAAAGGCGATGAATTAAAGCGTTAAATGAAGCTATTTTGTGTGAAAAGAAGTGATTTGAATCTGGCGGAATAACATGATCTGTTTGAGTAGGCTTTCTATAAATGGAAAATTGTAAATTGGAGTTATGTCTTTTTATAGTCAAATCTAAGAAATTTAAGGTGTCATTCTCTTCCAGTTCCATGGTAAATTGAATTTTATTGTTTAATGAATTTAAAAAAGTTAAAAAATTATTAAGTTCTGTCTTTGAGCCATTCCACACAACAAAAGTATCGTCCACGTATCTGGTCCAAAAAAATATATTATTTAAAAAAGAACTATTAGAAGAAAATAGCCTAGATTCAAAATCAGACATAAAAATTTCAGCAAGAAAAGGCGAAAGGCCGGAACCCATTGGCAATCCATCCAACATACGAAAAAATTTATTATTAAATTGGAAAAAATCTAAATTTAAACATTTCTTTAACAAGAGTAATAAACCTTTTTTAACTTTTTCGCTTAAAGATAAGTTTTGATTTAAAAGATCTTCAATAATTTTAATTACATCCTGTCTAGGTATGCTGGGAAATAAATTAACTATGTCAAAAGATACCAAAATGCAATTGTCGGGCAATTTGAGACATTCAAGTTTTTTTGTTAATTCTATTGTGTTTTTAATACTATATTTATTAGAAAAGTCCAAGATGTCCTTAAAAACATTATCCAACCAAACAGCTAAATGATAGGCTGCTGACTGAACAAAGCTTACAACGGGTCTAATAGGCATATTGTTTTTATGAATCTTAACCATACCATAGAATAAAGGAGTTTTACAGTTCATGGGAATATATGGTTTATTCACCATTAGATCCGTGAAAACATCTTGGTTTTGATTTATTAATCTTTTTAATTCTGTGACATATAAAGAATTAGGGTCTTTTTTTAATTCTAAAAACATTGAATTACTATTAATGAATTCTTCGACTTTCTCAAAATATAAAGTTTTGTCTAAAATAACCAAACAATTACCCTTATCTGCTTTACCTAACACTAAACTAAATTGTTTTATTTTACATCTAATAGACCCAAGCAATTTCTTATCTTTTAAAATATTCTTAGAACAATGTTTTTTCTTTTTGCTCTGTTTTCCTATCAAATGTAAACAATAACCTTTAACTGCATCTATAACATCACATCCTGTCCCCAATAAAGCCACCTCAATATCAGCTAATAAAGATGCTATTCCTTTTTGATCATAACCTAGATTCGGACTAAATTTTAAACCTTTTTCTAAAAATAATAATTCTGCCTGGGAAAACTGGCAACTAGATAAATTTAAAATTTTTGGATGAAAAACATGATCAGAATATTTTCTGTTTTGATTTAAAATAAGTTTTCTCTTTTCCTCAACCAATCTATGCAATTTTTTGTTTAATTTTATTAAGTGTTGTTTCTTTGAATAACCAGTTTTCTGTTTTAAATCTGAATGAAACCTGTTAACTTCCAACGGTGAAAAATGCTGACTTAATAAGGAAAAAATAAAAATAAGCTTAAGTATAATTAAAGCCTTTTTTGAAAACCAAATTTTGTTCTCCTCCTTAATTGACGACTTTTTAATATTTCCAACATTGTGGTGTGCCCTATAAGGGAGAGGTGTACTGTCCTTAAATTTATGTTGAATATAATTTGGGATAACATTCTTTTTTATGCATCTCAAATTAAACCAAATATGTCCCTCGATTTTGACCTGCTTGAAATTCTTATACATCTGGAGGAGATTTTCCGGACTGGAAGATATTAATGAATTGTAGATTTCTCCAGGGTGAAGTCCTTGAACCATTGTTAAAGGAGAAGAAACGAAAAGTCCTGCTTACTTCACAAATATTTTATTGTCTAATCACGACGCGTTTCGGTTTTTAAAAAACCATTATCAAGTGGTCTGGTCTGTAAGAATAATGAAAAAATATAATTAAATTATAATATTTAAAATAAAATATGCTAAAAAATACTTACAGACAGTTAAGAATCATCTTTGAAACAAATGGGAAACTGGAACACACAAAAATAAAAAACTAAAAAACATTTAAAACAGTCTAAAACAACATACAGATTAAAATCAGTCAAACGGACAGAAACACGTAATTTTAATAAAATACAATTAATTGACAAAGAAGATATAGGTTAAAATAATAAATAATATAAACAAAACCCAGATATCCGAAACAGGTACAAAAGCGACATCTAACATAAAATAAATAATGTAATAAATGAACAGAAACAATTTAAAATTGACAAAATCAATAAAAAAAAGCAGACAAAGAAATCTTATTTAAAATTGTTTAAAACTTTAGCTACCTCTTTGAAGTGGGCGTTAGTAGTGGTTTCAAATATGTAAAATTAACGTATCTGGGCAGCATCTCTTTGAAAGTGGGAAATGTTTTAGATTCTTTAAATTGCAATATTAAGATTGCTTACAAATCTTTTTTAAATATTAAAAGCCTTTTTTTGAGAATAAAAGACCCAACTCCAACCATAGAAAAAAGCGGAGTCTATTTACTCTCTTGCGACAACTGCCCCGCTAAATATGTGGGACAAACGGGCCGTAGTTTTAAGGTAAGGGTACGTGAACATTTGAACTCTCAGAAGTCCCCAAACGATAAAAGATCCGCTTTTGGCATGCATTTGAGGGAAACGTGACATTCTTTTAATATAGAGAATAATTTTAGAATGTTACATGATACCCAAAAAGGCAGAAAATTGAATTTTTTGGAAAATTTTGAGATTGCTAAACTCGAAATAGATCAATCGTCAGTTAGTTTAAATGAAACCACTACGAACGCCCACTTCAAAGAGGTAGCTAAAGTTTTAAACAATTTCAAATAAGATTTCTTTGTCTGCTTTTATTTATTGATTTTGTCAATTTTAAATTGTTTCTGTTCATTTATTACATTATTTATTTTATGTTAGATGTCGCTTTTGTACCTGTTTCGGATATCTGGGTTTTGTTTATATTATTTATTATTTTAACCCATATCTTCTTTGTCAATTAATTGTATTTTATTAAAATTACGTGTTTATGTCCATTTGACTGATTTTTAATCTGTATGTTGTTTTAGACTGTTTTAAATGTTTTTTAGTTTTTTATTTTTGTGTATTCCAGTTTTTCATTTGTTTCAAAGATGATTCTTAACTGTCTGTAAGTATTTTTTAGCATATTTTATTTTAAATATTATAATTTAATTATATTTTTTCATTATTCTTACAGACCAGACCACTTGATAATGGTTTTTTTAAAACCGAAACGCGTCGTGATTAGACAATAAAATATTTGTGAAGTAAGCAGGACTTTTCGTTTCTTCTCCTTTAACAATGGTTCAAGGACTTCACCCTGGAGAAATCTACAATTCATAGGTTAGTTTTGTTTTGTTTTTTTTTTATTCCCTTAAATATACTTTTTTTAAATAGATCATTTTTAAATGTAGTCGTTTTATTAACATGGGTTGTGGGCTATCAAATTAAAGGGTATTTTACCTAGATAATGAAATTACAATCAGGAAACATAAGGGTTGTTGTTTTTTTTTAATTACTTTACGTTTTAATATTAAATTTTATTGCAATATGTAAGTACTGCGTTAGCGTACCGCATAACTCGGCTAATTGCTCGTGCGGCAATAATTTTTCATTAAATTATTCATTTTAAGAATAAAAAATGCGTTTATAGACAATTTTAATAAACATTATATGCATATAGAATTTTCGGTAACTTTTATGTGTCCCGGCCTCACTGGGAAAGTGCCGATGGCCTTACTGTGATTAAACAAGTAGTAGTTCCTAGGAGCATGGTACACAATATAATGGCCAAATGCCATGGTGGAAAATCAGGCGCGCACCTAGGCATAAATAAAACCATGGACAAAATTCGAAACCGATTTTATTGGGTCAATTACTTTCAAGATGTGAAAAACTGGTGCCGCCGATGTTCGACTTGTGCAGCCAGCCAAGGTCCCAAAACAAGGTCCAGAGGTCAAATGAAACAATATAACGTAGGTGTGCCATTTGAACGCATTGCTATTGATGTAGCCGGACCATTTCCAGAAACTAAAAAGTTCAACAAATACATCCTTGTTGTCATGGATTACTTTAGCAAATGGCCAGAAGTTTTTGCTTTGCCTAACCAAGAGGCCACTACAGTTGCAGAAGTTCTGGTAAATGATGTTTTCAGCAGATTTGGCATTCCTTTGGAACTACATTCAGATCAAGGGAGGAACTTTGAATCAAAGCTTTTCCAGAATCTCTGTGACCTTTTAGGAATACATAAAACACAAACTACTACTTTACATCCGCAGTCAGATGGTATGGTTAAAAGATTTAAGAAAACAATAGAAGAACATCTTTGCAAAGTTGTTGATGAGCACCAAATAGATTGGGACCAATATATTCCATTATTTTTGATGGCCTACAGAGCCGCCATCCACAATACGACAGGAGCCACTCCATCTAGTATCCTGTTCGGTAGAGAACTGCGTTTACCATGTGATATCATGTTTTGGGTCTGCTAAAGAAGAACACTTAAAAGTTAATGACTATGTAGAACGTTTAAGGCAAAAGTTGCACGATATCCAAGAGGTGGTTAGAGAGCGAATAGAAATAGCCAGTGACCGCATGAAAGCAAGATATGACCTGAAAGCAAACTCTTCAGGGTTCAAAGAGAATGATCAAGTCTGGCTATACAATCCTCAACGAAAGAAAGGAAAATCACCTAAGTTGACACCACCATGGGAAGGACCTTATAAAGTTGTTAAGAGAATTAATGATGTAGTCTACCGAATCCAAAGAAGCCCGAAATGTTGATCGAGACGATCAAACCTGAAGAGGAGGATAGTGTTATAAATTTAAGTTATTTAAATTTTATTTTATTATTTATTTAGCTTTAGTGTAGTATTAGGTTGACGTATCTTATGGTTGTATTCTTAGTCTAGATTTTAGTTGCATTATCTATGACACTCGTGCCGCGTACCTTCTGGAAGAAACCAGAATGCTCGTGAATCGTAGAAGGATGGATAGTTCTCGAATAGTAGGCAGACCCTATATATAGGGCCGGACATCGAGCATCGAGAGTCAAAGATAACCAATGGTAGTGATCGCTAGATGTTAACGCGAAGTTAATAGGCGGATTAAAGTAGTTAATTATTAGCAAGTTATTAGTAAGTTTAAGTGCGTGTTTTTCTACATAATTTGTCGAAATAAATTGACGTATTGTTTTTGACATTTGCGAGTTTTAATTGTTGTGGAGAACCCGTAACAATATAATAACTTGAATCCTTAATTCTTATTAAATTATCAATCATTAAAAGTTTTATACTATTATATATTTATAATGGTATTATTAATATTATATTCGAGAAGCACCTACCAATAGCTAATTTATCCATAATAAATTATCTTTAAAAAAAAACTAAAAAAGTAAACAAATCACTAATTTGTTTCATCCAGCAATAGAAACAAACAAACTAAAAAATGCAACACTTTAGCGACCTGGCGCTGGCGGCGCGCGGAGCAGCGATAAGCAATTCGTCGATAGGGAAAAGTGGGGCAATAAAAACAGTTAGTATAGGTCATAATCTTAGTATAATAGTAGCTAATTATTGACTTGCTTAAAGTCATATAGGAGCCCCAATACGTCATTTTTAGGAGGTTTTGAACTACTGTGCGACGCCTATAGTCCAAATCCTTCGATCCTGACAATCATCTTCTATCATCTGTGGATTGAGTGTTGCCATATCATATCAGTTGTCTTTTAGTGATGTCATCGGTTATGCTTTCCTCAGTTCCCATTCTTTCTTTAATGATCTCATTTCTTATATAATCTGTTCTAGATATTCTCATTCATCTTCTTATTGCATCCATTTTGACCCTTTCCATTTTCGTTTTGTATTTTTCTGTTATGCGAGAAGTCTCTGTTCCATACATTGTTCCGTTATATCTCTATGCTCCACAAAATACTGTTAAGACATCCAATAACCTTACTTGCTTTTACTATTATTTTTTCCAGTTCTTTACAGTCTGTTCCTGTCTTATCAAATGTGACACCCACGTATACAAACTCATGGCAACTTTATAAAATCCTTCCCATGGTGGTGTCAACTTAGGTGAGCTTCCTTTCTTTCGTTGAGGATTTTATAGCCAGACTTGATCATTCTCTTTGAACCCTGAAGAGTTTGCCTTCAGGTCATATCTTGCTTTCATGCGGCTGGCTATTACTATTCGCTTTCTAACCACTTCATGACTATCGTGCAACTTTTGCCTCAAACGTTCGACATAGTCATTAACCTCTAAGTGTTCTTCTTCAGGTGAACCAAACATGATATCACATGGTAAACGCAGTTCTCTACCAAACAGGATACTCCTGTCGTATTGTGAATGGCGGTTCTATAGGCCTTCAAAAACAATGGAATATATTGGTCCCAATCTGTTTGGTGCTCATCAACAACTTTGCAAAGATGTTCTTCTATTGTTTTATTAAATCTTTCAACCATGCCATCTGACTGCGGATGTAAAGCAGTAGTCCGTGTTTTATGTATTCCTAAAAGGTCACAGAGACTCTGGAAGAGCTTTGATTCAAAGTTTCTTCCTTGATCTGAATGTAGTTCCAAATGAATGCCAAATCTGCTAAAAACATCGTTTACCAGAACTTCTGCAATTGTAGCGGCCCCTTGGTTAGGCAAAGCAAAAACTTCTGGCCATTTGCTAAAGTAATCCATGACAACAAGGATGTATTTGTTGCCCTTTTTAGTTTCTGGAAATGGTCCGGCCACATCAATAGCAATGCGTTCAAATGGCAGACCTACGTTATATTGTTTCATTTGACCTCTGGACCTTGTTTTGGGACCTTGGCTGGCTGCACAAGTCGAACATCGGCGGCACCAGTTTTTCACATCTTGAAAGTAATTGACCCAATATTCTTCGAATTTTGTCCATGGTTTTATTTATGCCTAGGTGCGCGCCTGATTTTCCACCATGGCATTCGGCCATTATATTGTCTACCATGCTCCTAGGAACCACTACTTGATTAATCACAGTAAGGCCATCGGCACTTTCCCAGGCACGTTTAAGGATGTTTTCTTCTACTATCAGTGAATCCCATTGTGCCCACAGTGATTTGAATATCACCCCTTGGTTTGCGATATCTTGCCATGATGGTCGTGGCTTGTTCTCTTCTTTCAATCGCAAGATAGGTCCTACATCTTTGTCGTTAAGTTGTGTGGTTCTAATCGAAGCCGACATCCATTCTTCATCTGGTTCTAACTTTATCTGGCGCACGTAGGTAATTCCTTCTCTCTGGTCAATTTTCCTGCAATGTTTACAATCCTCAGGGCAAGGTCTTCTGGACAATGCATCGGCATTATTATGCACCCTTCCCGCTCGGTGCTTAATTTGATAAAGGTATTGTTGTAGCTTTTCTATCCATCTCGCGACTTGTCCCTCAGGTTGTTTCATTTTCATGAGCCACTGTAACGCAGCATGATCCGTTCTAATCAGAAACTCTTGTCCATAGAGATATTTGTGAAAGTGATCCATGGATTTAATGATGGCTAGGAGCTCCTTTCTGGTAACACAATAATTTCTCTCTGGTTTGGATAGCTTTTTGCTGAAAAATTCGATGACCCGTTCTTCTCCATCTTGTACTTGGGAGAGTACTGCTCCTTTGCCACCGTTGCTCGCATCAGTATCTAATATGAATTTACCTTTTGGAATAGGATATGCGAGAATCGGACTAGAACATAATGCTGCCTTTAGTCTTCTAAATGCTTGGTCAAATTCAGTATTCCATCTGTAAGAAGCTTTATCTTCTGTAAGTCTATGTAATGGAGACGCTATTTTGGCGAATCCTTCTACAAATCGTCTGTAGTATGTACACAGACCCAAAAAGCTTCTCAATTCATGTTTGTCACGAGGTTGAGGCCATTCTTTTATTGCTTGTAACTTCTTTTCGTCAGTATGGATGCCTTCTTGGGAAACGACGTGACCCAGGAATTCAACTTTTTCTTAGAATAGAAAACCTTTCTTTGACTTTAATTTGAGATAGGCAATTCTGATTCTTGAAAATACTTCTCGTAAATTGTCTAGATGATCTTGAAATGATTTCCCCATTACTATGACATCATCCAAATATACTAGGCAAGTTTTCCAAGTAAGGCCTCGTAGAACGACTTCTATTAGTCTTTCAAATGTAGCTGGAGCATTGCATAGGCCAAATGGCATCACACTAAACTGATAAAGTCCACTTCCAGCAGAGAATGCTGTCTTCTCTTTATCCTTTTCAAAGATTCCTACTTGCCAATACCCACTTTTTAGGTCAAGAGTAGAAAACCAACATGATCCTGCCAATGTTGTTAATGTGTCGTCTATTCTTGGCAGTGGGTAACTATCTTTCTTGGTCACATCGTTATGTTTCCTGTAGTCGACGCAAAATCTAGTACTTCCATCCTTTTTAGTGACCAACTCCACAGGAAATGACCAAGGACTTGATAACTCTTCAATAACCCCGTCACTTAGCATTTTATTAATAAGATTGTGAACTTCTTCTTGTTTGGCCATTGGTAGTCTTCTTGGCGGCTGTCTTATTGGTTGGGCATCGCCAGTGTTGATGGAATGTTGAATAAGATTTGTGTGTCCCGAACTACTCTTAGTTTCAAAGATATTGCTTTGCTCTTCTATAAACTCTCTCGCTATACTAAATTCTTCTGGAGTGAGATGTTGCCAAGTGGACTGAAATTGCTGAATTACCTCCGTTGGTAACTTGCTTTTATCCTCCAAAGTTGGCTCTTCACTTCTTGTTACTTTCTGGACTGGCTCAAATAATGCTACCACCTCCCCCTTATTAATTTTGACACTATTTGAGAAAATATTGGCGACTCTAATCGGGATGTCTTTATCGGTTTTAACTAGTCACTTTGCAACGAGGTAGGTATTGGGTGTATTCTGTTGGCTTATGAGTCCGACGCAGCTTGATGTTTTACTTTCTAGCCTCCCAAAAATTATGGTCTCACTGTTACCGACCAGTCTTGTTGTGCATACTGCCACCACCTTTATTGGTTCCTTATTAAAGTGACTATTTGACAAAATGAACTCTGCCTTCCCAAATCTTAGGGTATTAAGTTTATTATCAAACGCAAATCCATGTTTACTTATCAAGTCCATTCCCTCGTCTTCTATTTCGGCAACCAATACAGTGTGGCGAATCTTTAATCTTCTCAGCTGTAACTCTATGTCTGTCTGCCCCAACACGTCGGCGGATTCTCCAGTCACAGTCTTTATTTATTTATTTATTTATTTATTTATAGGTGAACATCAGGAATACAAACAGGTTTAAACCCAAAAGAAGTATCCACAAAATTACATTGAATATAACATAACATATGTAAATTCATGATCTATGTAGTTTTTACAAAAAAAAAATCTATAATTTCTTAATCTACACTCAAAATCAAAATAAAACAAATTAAACTTAGTGTCTTGGATTGCTATGGACGTTATTTCGCACTAAAAACTTGACATTTTTCTTAAAAGTAGTTAACGACATATTATAGAAATCCAGTGATTTATAATAAATATTGCCGACACTGGCTATTCTACACAGGAGCGAATTTTGTGAGCAATTAGTTTTTCTGAAGGGCACAAAAAAAGCTTCAGTTGCTCGAAGGTTAACTCTAGGCACATTAAGTGAAAGAAGAGATAAAATGGCGGGAGCGTTATAAATTGAATTCAGAATTCTATATAAAAACATTAAATCATTTATTGTTCTTCTAGCAGACAGCGACAGAATGCCAAAGTGAAATCGAGCTCTATCGAGGTTATCATCTTGAATTTGAAAATTAGTTTTATAGGAAAGGAACCTTATAAATCTGTTTTGAATTTTTTCAAGTCGGTCAACATAAACATCATATTGAGGATTCCAAATGACACTGCCAAAATTAAGTTTGCCCAATACAAAAGCATAGTACAGGCAAATTATTGCTTTACTATTGGTAAAATCGGCACACGTCCTAATGATATACCCCATCAACCTAGATGCATCCGAAGCTATGGCGTCTATATGTATGTTAAACATTAATTTTGAATCAATTATAATTTCCAAATCGCGAATATAATCAACTTTAGGCAGTGTTGTATTATATATTTTGTAATTAAATTGAAAAACTTGCTTGTTCCTTGTAAATGTTATTGATTGACATTTTTTTATGTTTAAAAACAAGCTATTTTCTTTACAAAATGTTTCTAGTCTATTAAGATCGTTTTGAAGCTTTAAGCAGTCTTCAATTTTTTCAATTTTTGTGTAAAATTTTAAATCGTCAGCAAATTTTAAAAACTCCGAGTACTCAAAGCAGGATTTTATTTTATTTATGTAAATTACAAATAGGAGGGGGCCCAAATGGGATCCCTGTGGGACGCCGGAGGTGGGCGTAAAGGTCTCCGATTGGAATCCCTGAAGTGATACATACACACTCCGATCCTTCACGTAAGAATCAATCCACTCAAGGACACTGCCACCCACACCGACTTCAGCTACACGTTTTAGTAATATATTATGACTAATTTTGTCACATGCTTTGCTAAAATCGGTCTAGATAGCATCAACCTGAATCTGGTTGTCCATCTGGTCGTGTAGGTAGTTGGTGAAAGTAAATAGATTGGTGTCAATTGAACGACCTTTGAAAAAACCATGTTGCTCCAACCCGATAATATTTTTGGATAAATTAAATATATATATGGGTATACTAATTTTTCAAAAAGTTTTGCAACTATTGAGAGTTTGCTTATGGGTCTATAGTTAGTTACCTCTTTTTTAGAACCGTTTTTAAATATAGGAACAACAATCGCAGTTTTCCATCGAGCTGGAAAAATACCAGTGGAAAGTGACCTATTATAAATTAATATTAGTGGTTTTGCAATAAAGTCTACAGTTTTTTTGTAAAAAATCGGAGGGACTCCATCAGGATCCGCCCCCTTTTTAACATTAAGTTGAAGAAGTCCCTGCTTAATTTCAGTCTCCATCAACATGATGTTCTGAAGACCAATGGTGTTTTTTTGACAACTGATATATGAATAATTAAAGGAATGTTTTTCAGGCTCATATACGCTACAAAAGTATGACTTAAATAAATTACTAATTTCCTTTCCGTTACTAGCTTGGCTTGATTGGCCCATCATATTTCGTTTGGTATACTGCTGACAGTCTGCTTTTTTATTGAAGCGTAGTTCCAGAATCTACTTGGATTAGTAACCAAATCCTTTTGAACAGATACAACATAGCTCTTATAATCTGATTGAATCATATTTTTAGATTGTGCCCTTAGAATTTTATACATAGAAAAATCGTTAAAGTTTTTGTACAGGCGCCATTTTTTATAAATTTTATTTTTTTGTTTAATTATTTTAATTGTATTGGATCTGTAGAAAGTTGGAAGATGTTTGTTTTTACTAAATTTGGAAACATGTTGCTCAATAAGATTATTAATTTTAAGATAAAAAATGTCCACCATACTATCTGGCGATTTGTTTCCAAACTCAGCAGCCCAGTCAATAACGGCAAGTTCATTTTTAAATTCGATATAATCGCCTTTTTTGAAACTAAAGTATGTATCCTTGTTGAATGATAAACCTTTGTTAAAAGTGACCTCATAAAGAAATTCTAAACAACAAGTGGGCTACTGCAATTCGTGAGATTGGAAACATTCACTTTGTTAGAGTATACTAGGTCTAGTAGCTTACTATCGCAGTTAAAAACAGTGTTAAATTGCATAAAGTTGTTGTCTACGCATGTTAACGTCTAATACAAAAATTACTTCTAATTTCAAATCTCTTCTTTTGGCGCGAATTAATTGATTGTACAGTTTTCAATGGGCTTATCATAGCATCGCGCAGGCGTGGGAAGAGAGAGAAGTTTCAGCCATGTTGATTCGAAATTCGCTTGCAATCACATCGTTTTCAGTGATAAATTACAATTATCCTATATTTTCGGTAAAATCAATTACCAAACCATTGCAAAACCATTGTACACCTTGTGGGTGAGATTGAGGTAGAGGCGAAAGACGACAGATGCAGTCAGGGTGCACCCTGAGTTTGAAGAACCAGCGAAACCCAGGTGAGACCACTGTTTTCTGTACTTTCGCCATTTTTCAACTTTCGTTTCGAAATAAGCAGAATTTTCTTATTTCCTTTTCTAATAATGACTGCGTAATTGGATACAAGTCAGTTCACTATGTTCTAAGTTACGTGCGTGATCATTATTTGGTCCTTCGAGCCGGATTGCAAATTAATTAGAGGTTAATTAATTAAAAAATTCCAAATTTTATTATATTTTATGCAAGTCTTTCCAATAAAAAATTTATATTTGGCTTTTGAATATATGTAGATAGGTCGTTCACCTAAAATTGTCGTAGGTCAGTAAATTGAAAATCGATATTTACCTACACTGGCACGTGCATTGCTGTTTGTATGCAGGTATTTATTATTGCACATGATAATTTCTTGGTTTACATTGGGTACGTTTTTTGAGTTACCTATAAATTACATTACGACTAAAAATGGCTGCATTAAAGAGGTTTCAAAACTTACGCAAAGGTTATTGCAACAATATTACAGAGACTTACCAGGCCGCTCTGCAAGCAAAATCAAACCTAATGCATAAAGCGCATTTTTTCGCTAGATATCAGGCATTAGATGATGACTATGCTAGGTTCTTTGAAGCCCATAATGAGGTCATAAAATCCTTAGAGGATGAGTCTTTTGAGGTTGAGGATGCAGTTAGGAAGGGTTGCTCTACTTTCTTCAATGAATCTAAAGCGATCTATTTCGAGCTTTTTCAACCTAAATCCTTGGCCACACAATCAACTAAAAACGATACTAATTCAAGTGCAGTCTTGGATAAAATTAAAATTCCTTGTTTCAGTGGCGATCTGCGAGATTGGCCTACGTTTTTTGGCTTGTACCAAAGCCTGATTGACCAAACTGATATGTCAAAAATCGAGAAATTTCAACGTTTGCTGACATACTTGAGTGGCGAAGCCAAAAACATAATTAAAGCTATCCCTTTAACGGAGGAAAACTATGATATAGCTTTAAAGCACTTAACGGATCGTTACCAAAGGAAGCGTTTGCTAGCAACAAACGCTCTAAATGCGATTTACGGTGTTTCACCAAAGAACGACTCTGCTAAAGAAATGCAAACCGTTTTAAATATTTTCTCAGAGTCAATTTCCTATCTCAAAACTTTGGGCTTTCCGGTAGAACAATGGTCGTTTATTCTATTTTACTTACTATTACAAAAAACGCCTGTTGCTATTCGCACTAGTTTTGAGACGGCATTCAGTAAGGTTGATATTCCTACATTTGATCAATTATTTGATTTTATCCAGGAACATTGCAAGGCGCTTGAAACAGTACAATTTATTTCACCGGTCAAGCTGAAGGTGCCTACATCAGGTAGCTCCAGTAAAAGTTATTCAAATTCGTTTGTTACCCAAAATACTTCAAATAGGACTCAAAAAACAAAAAATTCGCATTCAGCTAATCGAAATAATTCAAAATTTAAATGTTTTCTGTGCCTAGAATTTCATTCATTAGCTAGATGTCCCTCGTTTATAGCAAAATCGGTTCAAGAACGACACAACTTTGTGAAAGAAAAGAAATTATGTTTCAATTGTTTATTTCCGCATTCTTTAAATCAATGTGTTTCGACCTTTCGTTGCAGAGCTGAATCATGTGGATTATTGCATCACACTTTGCTTCACATGAATCAGTCAAAAAATAATTAAGATCAGAGTAATTCAAGTTTAAATTCTTCTTCAACGTCCGATGGTCCTCACTTGTCTGGTGAAAATTCAAATTGTATGACTACTACAATGAACACAGTGGTTAAAAAGGATACTGTGGTGCTAGCTACTGCAGTAGTAGACATCCAAGATTGCAGAGGGAATTTTCAGCCTAGTCGGGCAATAATTGACCCAGCCAGTGATTCAAATTTCATTTCGGAGAAGACAATTCATAGACTTGGTATTCGAAGATCTAATTTTTCTGTTTCTATTGCCGGACGAAATCAAATGTCCTCCAGCGTTTCAAAAGGTATTGCAAAGTGCAACTTACGACCAATTAACCTTAATTTTTCTGACATATCTTTTGATGCAATTGTTCTTCCTAAGGTATGCTCAAACTTGCCTTCTTTTGATCTTCGGGTGAAAACTTGGGATCATATTTCAACCTTACAACTTGCAGATCCTAAATTCTATGAGAGCAGCTCAGTAGAGTTGTTACTAGGAGCTGATATATTTGTTCAGACTCTTCTAGGAGAGAAAATTTTGGGTAAAGTTGGAGAACCAACCGCTTTATCTACTTCGTTAGGTTATATTCTCTTGGGGAAAATAGACAATATTACTTTAGACAAAATCTCTAGTTCTAATTCTCATTCATATTTCACAAATAGTTGTGATTATTACCTAGATCAATGTTTAGAAAAATTTTGGAGAATTGAGAATATTCCTTCAAAAATTCACTTGAGTCAAGATGAAATTAAGTGTGAACAGGTTTTTTCAAAAACTACAACCCGCGATCAGACTGGTCGGTTTGTCGTCGCGTTGCCGTTTAAGGATTCTCTCATTGATTTGGGTGAGTCATATTATATGGCCTTACATAGATTTAATTTGCTTGAGAGACGATTACTTAAAAATCCTAGTTTGTATCACGACTATTCCGAATTTCTTAGAGATTACCTTTCTTCCCAACACATGAGTTTAGTTACCAGCGAAGATTCGATTCCTAGACAGTGTTGGTATTTGCCGCACCATTGTGTCATTAAAACTGATTCAGTAACAACTAAGTTACGTGTAATTTTCGACGGCGCGGCCAAAGGTAGCAAATCGATTTCAATTAATTCAGTTTTGTTACCTGGGCCAAAATTACAAACAGATATTAGCTTTTTATTTCATATTTTTCGTTATTACCCTATAGTTTTCGTGAGTGACATAAAACAGTGCTTTCGAAATATCCTAATACGACCAGAGGATAGGGATATAAATGAACCAATTCAAACCTATCGTTTGAATACTGTGACATATGGTTTGTCATCCTCACCTTATTTGTGTATTCGCACACTAAATGAGCTTGCCAACCAAGAGAGATCGAGGTTTCCAGAAGCAGCTAAGATTCTTGACACTCAAATTTTCGTTGACGACTGCTTTGGAGGTGCTTTTTCTATTGATTCGTGCCTATCGTTGCAGCAGGAATTAATAAATTTACTTAAATCTGGAGGTTTTGAGCTCAGGAAGTGGGCCAGTAATTGTCCAGAGTTACTAAAGTCCATTCCAGAATCTGATCGTCAAATGTCCTTAAGTTTCGATCAAGATGATCCTCCTTTCGTGAAGATGCTTGGATTGCGTTGGAATGCTGTAACAGATTCCTTTTCCTATAAAGTGGTTTTGGAGGATAAACCAATTACAAAGAGAACGATTTTAAGTCAAATCGCAAAAATCTTTGATTCTCAGGGATTTTTCAGTCCAATAACACTTTTTGCGAAAAATATTATGCAACGCTTGTGGCTCTGCAAGGATATTGATTGGGATAGTACGCCTGACTTGTCTATAAGAACCACTTGGGCTCAATTTAAATCTCTCCTGAGTTATCTTCGCTTAATATTCCTAGATGCGTGATTCCAAAAGATTTTTCAAATTGCCAGTTACATGGATTTTGCGATGCGAGTATGGTAGGCTATTGTGCTGTAATATATTTTCGTTTCGTTACCACAGATGGTATCTTCATTTCGCTTGTTACAGCCAAGTCCAAAGTTGCACCCTTAAAAACAGTTTCTCTTCCCCGGTTAGAGCTGTGCGCAGCTGTATTACTTGCAGACTTGATCAAGTTTGTAACGGATACTTATTTAAATTTCCTTAAAATTGATAATATAATTGCATGGAGTGATTCACAGGTAAATTTAGCATGGTTAGCTTCTCCTAATCCATCTAGATTCAAGGTTTTCGTTGCAAATAGAATATCTCATGTACAGGAGATACTTTCCCCAAACACTTTTCGTTACGTTCCTTCAGAATTGAACTCATCTGACATGGGTAGCCGAGGAGCTATGCCTTGCAAATTACTAGAGAGTGATTTTTGGTGGAACGGGCCACCTTTTCTACGGTTACATGAGTCTGAATAGCCGGACAATTTCTTCAGTCCTAGTGAGGCAGAATGTCAAAGGGTTAAAACCGAGGAGAGAAATTTAACAGTTCTTAATACTGTCGTAGAGAGTAACGTTCTGGATACATTGTTAAACAATATTTCGTCTCTTTCAAAAATTCAAAGAATCGTTTCATATTTACTTAGATTTCTTCCAAAATCTCGACGTACTCCAAGAACTTCAGATTATCCCTCTCCAGAAGAGATGGAAAACTCACTTCAAGTTATGGTTAGGCATGTACAGTGTCAAACCTTTTCAAATATTATCGACAAATTGCAAAATAATCGACTTGTTCCAAAACCCTTTCGTAAGCTCTCGTTGTTTTTAGACTCACGTTGTATCAGAGTGGGCGGTCGTCTGAAATACTCAGAGCTTAATTATGATGCAAAAGATCCGTATCTCTTGCCCAAAAATCACAGATTTTGTACTCTTGTAATTGAGCATACTCATAACAAGTACCTTCATCCAGGGTTTAGAACTTTAAGTTTTCTGCTGTTACAGAGATACTGGATAATTTCAGCTAGAAGAGCTATTGAGCAGGCGTTATCAAGATGCCTAAAATGTTTTCGTAGCTTAAATCCCAAGTCTTACGTTCAACCAATGGCTAATTTACCTATACAGAGAGTATCACAATTAAAATGCTTTTTGCACACCGCTATTGATTATGCGGGTCCCTTCTATACATTAGGCTCTCGTTATAGGGGAGCTAAGATTCTGAAATCATATTGCTGTGTCTTTGTATGCACCAGTACAAAGGCAATTCATTTAGAAGTAGTCTTAGATTTAACTTCTGAAGCTTTCCTAGCTTCGTTTCGGAGATTCGTGGCCCGTAGAGGCACTGTAGCTCATATTTATTGCGATAATGCAACGACGTTTCATGGAGGTGATAATTTACTTAAAGAATATGCTCAACATGTTTCAGAATCACTATCGATCACTTGGCATTGGAGTCCCAGTGGTGGACCTCATTTTAATGGTCTCAGTGAGGCTGGAGTAAAGTCGGTAGACTCACCTATTGCGCACTGTTGGAGAACAACGTCTGGCCTTTGAGGAGTTTACTACATTTCTCTGCCAGGTTGAGGCAATTTTGAACTCCAGGCCTTTGATATCTCAAAGTGCAGACCCAAATGATCTAGCTCCCATTACACCAGGCCACTTTCTTGCATTTGGACCATTAAATTCTTTGCCTGATCCAGACCTTTACCATCTAAAATTATCCACTTTGTCTCGCTGGCAGCTATTACACAGATTTCAAGCAGAATTCTGGAGTGGCATAATGAATACTTGCATACATTACAGCAGCGTGCGAAGTGGAACGACCTTCCGAATAAGATTGAGTTAAATACGCTCGTTCTTATAAAACATGAATCAAAACCTCCGCTTCAATGGCCTCTAGCCAGAGTGGTAGCGTTGTATCCGGGTGCTGACGGTGTGACCCGTGTAGTTGACGTAAAAACCAAGTCGGGAACGTACCGTAGACCGATAGTAAAAATTTGTCCCTTACCGGGACAAAATTAAGTTAAATTCAATTTAGTTTCTTTTTTTTGTCTTTCTTTAAGACATTTGTACATACATTTTCTTAACCCAAAACTATTTTCAAATATTTCGAATAAGTTTTGTCTTGAAAATGGGGTAGTTTTCAACTTTATTTTGTTTCTTTTATTTATTTCTTTTTTTTTCCTTTGATTGCTTTTCTTTACTGGCTAAAACACAATGTGTTTTAAGTGGGCGGTAATGTCTACGCATGTTAACGTCTAATACAAAAATTACTTCTAATTTCAAATCTCTTCTTTTGGCGCGAATTAATTGATTGTACAGTTTTCAATGGGCTTATCATAGCATCGCGCAGGCGTGGGAAGAGAGAGAAGTTTCAGCCATGTTGATTCGAAATTCGCTTGCAATCACATCGTTTTCAGTGATAAATTACAATTATCCTATATTTTCGGTGAAATCAATTACCAAACCATTGCAAAACCATTGTACACCTTGTGGGTGAGATTGAGGTAGAGGCGAAAGACGACAGAAGCAGTCAGGGTGCACCCTGAGTTTGAAGAACCAGCGAAACCCAGGTGAGTCCACTGTTTTCTGTACTTTCGCCATTTTTCAACTTTCGTTTCGAAATAAGCAGAATTTTCTTATTTCCTTTTCTAATAATGACTGCGTAATTGGATACAAGTCAGTTCACTATGTTCTAAGTTACGTGCGTGGTCAGTTGTGATACGATAAATTTGTAATCAGTTGAGAAAATTGATTATCTACATTATATGCATCTAAATATAAATTATTTGAAACTTGCATCCATTTAGTTGTAGAGAAATTAAAGTCACCACATATCAAAACTGTTGTTTTTTCTTTTAAATCTAAATCAGCTAATTTTGAAGAAAACATGGCATATGCCTCTTTGTTGCCTGGTGGCAAATAAACACAGCAAAGTAACAGAAAATTACCTTCACTTAATTCTACTGACAACCAAATATCCTCCGCATCGCTCTGTAGCTGCGGCATCAAAAACGCACTGAATTTGTTTTTTATCGATATCAAAACACCACCCCCATCCAGTTTAATGCTAGCAGTGCTTTCCCTATCTCTTCGAAATTTAGAATATTCGTTAAGATCCACGACTTCGTGATCCATTATGGATTTATTTAACCAAGTTTCTGAGATACACAGAATGTCCGGGCTATTAGCTAATAAATTTTGTTTAAAAATATTAAGTTTAGTTCTCAAACCCTGGACATTCTGATACATCACGTGAAGAGCCATTTTTATGTAAAAAAATATATATATATAAATATAAACGGTTTTACCTTAAATCCAGCTTTTAAAGCTTACGAAAATCATCGATGGTTTGAATGTGTAAGATTTTATACTTTTCGGCCCTACGTGCAAGAACATTTCCATTCTGAACCCAGACAAATTTATAATTATTTTCCTTTGCAGCTTCGCGACTTTGTTTTAAAAGTAATTTTGTTTGAGGTAAAAGATGCTCATTGACGTAAAAACGCTCAGAAATACCGGCCAGTTTAAAATCATTTTTGTTTTCTTTTTGCTTTCTAGCAATTTTCGCTGCATTCAGAAGTCCATCTCTTTGAATTTTTGAAATAAATTTAACAACAATATTTTTTGGTTTTTTGTCCACTTGAGTTGGCACTCTAAAAACAGTATCTATCATGCTATCTTTGATTTCGAATTTTAAATGATTTGCTATATTTATAGCTACAGACATTAAGTTTTCAATCGGTTTCTCAGGCACGTCCTAAATCTCGACGTTATTGCATCTCATGCTCTCTTCCATGTGAGTAAGTTTCTTGGATAAGGTGTCGATATTTTGCTTCAATCTGAAGTTTTCTGTTTGCAACTTTTCAGTCAGCTTAAAGTATTTGTTAAGTTTGGAGAGCTTATTTTCAAAATCGGAGATTTTTTCTGAGCAGAAAGTAACCGCTCCCCTTAGTTCTTGCATTTCTTGTTGTAATTCAAGCTTCATATTGCGCATAAACTCCATAACATCAGTGTCATCCGCGACCGAGCCCGCCTTGACCCAACCCTGCTGCCCCTCAGCAGGTCCTGCATACCCAACGCATTTCTGGCGATGCTTCAAACGCCGCGGCCTGCGCCTTCAATACATCGGAGCACGTGCCGTTTGTGTGGTAGTGGGAGTCGCAGTCACCTTGGCATCGAATGCCCGGCGAGGTTTTTGTTATCGCCTTATCAGAGCGTTTGCAAATCTTCATGTTTCACAAATAAAAATTAAATAATTACACTTTACAATAACAAGCAAAGCACTAGATTTTTGCCGTACAATATGCACAAAACTCTAGAGAATTGAACAATACCGCACTTGACAATTATTTCACTCGATAATCGTAGGAGAATTCAAATTTTGGAGAGAGCAGACAAGAACGATGTTCACACTCGCAGACTCGCGCGACATGTCATGTCATGTCTTAAGTATTATTTTCTTTTCTGTTGGTCGATAAGCCAAGTACATCAGCCTCCTGATATCCGCTTCACACTCTTGTAATGACTCCCCTGCTCTTTGTTGGCGAATATTTAATTCTGACGAATGCAAATTTCGTAAATGTTAATCTCCATATCTTCTTTCTAAAGCTGCCACTAAAGCATTGTAACTCTGTTTTTGTTCCGCTGAAATAGACCGTAAAAGTCCAAGAGTAGGTTCTCGTAGAGCTACTAACAAAGCTCTAGCTTTTTCGTCATCGTCCCAACTATTTGCAGTGGCGGCAGCTTCAAATTGTTGTTTGTAGGTGGACCAGGAAGACGTACCATCGAAATTTGGAGGCTTTTTGTTTTGGTTGGAATTCACAACACATCCCTGAGCTTTTATTTTGTTGTATTCTTTTTGAAGCTGTATAAGCTGTTTTGACACGTCCTGGAATTTTTCTTCCATGGTTTGAAAAACTGCTTCCCTAACATTCTGTAATTTGTTCTCCACTTTTTCTTCAACATTTTGTACCTTCTCCTCAACATTTTGTACCTTTTCTTCTACATTCTACAATTTATTTTGTACCTTTTGTTCCACGCTATGCACTCTTTAAGTTATTTCTTCCTTAAGGTCTTCGGTTGCAGTCTTAAACTCTTCTCTCAGCTGTTCGGAGTTGCTCTTTATTTGATTGAAGTTTTCTTGAATGCCATTGCTCAAATGTCTGTTTCATATCGTTCTGGTTTTGTTCCATGGTCTGTCTCACGTCGTCCATGGTGTGTTTTATATCGTTTTGGTTTTGAGCCATTTGAGCTGCTAGAGCCTGCATCATTTTAGTTAGATCTTCCATCTTTGCTGATCCTTGTCTAGTAAGCATCAACTTCCTTATAAATCACTTAAAATGTCTATTTTTAGGCTATAAAGCTAATGTCGCAGTCGGTTTTTGTATATCTCTCTAGAACGTCGTAGAATGATTCTTACTTTTAAAATTACTAATCTAATCTCGAAGTCGCCGTTTGGATATTTCTTCTGGTTCTTGAATAAAACGTCGTAGAATGTTATGGAATATTCTAGAAATTCTTTCTGATTCTTACTTTTGAAATAACTAAACTACTGTCGAAGTCGGTATTTGTATATCTCTTCTAGTTTTTGAATAAAACGTCGTAGAATGTTACAGAATCTTCTAGAAATTATTTTTAGTTCTTACTTTTGAAATTACTAAGCTAATATCAAAGTCGCTTTTTGGATATTTCTTCTGGTTTTCGAATAGAGCGTCGTAGAAAGTGATAGAATATTCTAGAAAATCTCTCTAATTATCAATTTTTGGACTGTAAAGTTAATGTCGAAGTCGGTTCTTAAATATCTCTTTTGGTTTTTGAATAAAACAATATCGAACTTCTTCGAATATTCTGGAAAAATCACTTACTGTTTTTCTGTCCAATTGTCCTATCCGGTGGTACTATGTAAGGGTAGTCTTTGCACTATTCAGTTCCGAATATTCTGGCAAAATCACTTACTGTTCTTCTTTTTAATTGTCCTAGCCGGTGGTACTGTGTAAGGATAGTCTTTGTAATATTTATTTATTTTAATCCCACTTCTGACACCAATTGTTACGGGTTCTCCACAACAATTAAAACTCGCAAATGTCAAAAACAATACGTCAATTTATTTCGACAAATTATGTACAAAAACACGCACTTAAACTTACTAATAACTTGCTAATAATTCACTACTTTAATAAGCCTATTAACTTCGCGTTAACATCTAGCGATCACTACCATTGGTTATCTCTGACTGGCTCGATGCCCCGCGTCCTGCCCTATATATAGGGTCTGCCTACTATTCGAGAACCATTCATCCTTCTTCGATTCACGAGCATTCTCGTTTCTTCCAGAAGGTACGTGGCATGCATGAGTGTCATAGATAACCCAACTAAAACCTAGACTAAGAATAGAACCATAAGATACGTCAACCTAATACTACACTAAACCTAAATAAATTCTAACTATAAAATTTTAATAACTTAAATTTGTAACAATACAATTAGCTACAATAACTTGGTTGTCAGCAAACTGTAGTGTGTATATGGTAAATCGGTCATTAAGATGTAATCCCATGCCGTGTAACTTACGTTTCCAGTTTTTTAGACCTACTGCGATATATATTTTAAAAATAGTTGGAGAGATATGAAATCCCAGTCTTAAGTTTTTCGTTACCAGAAATTCTTTTGAAAGTCGATTTCCAATTTTAATTTTTGATTTTGACTCTTTATATAGTTATTTTATCGCTTTTATATATGTATGATTCATATTAGTTTGCTCTAACACTGTTCATAATTTTTCTACTGCTATCAATATATGTTATAAATATAGAAGGATTAAAATTTTCATGTTTACTTATATGTGTCAAGAATCTATTATAATGGAAACGACAAAATTTGCTTAATTTTGAGTTTTATCTTGAATTTAGATGCTTTTTTCTAAGTTACCTTCCAGAAGAGATATGTTATCTTTAATTTTCGATAAGTTTTTGTTGTTTCTGGAAATATTAAATCCTTTAGTCATTGGTTTAAACTCTTCGTGTACTTTGCTTTAGTGAATTTTAAAACATTAATATTTATTTTGTATATATTATATAAAATAAAACAAACAACCGTTCCATGTGTCCTATCTTATCTTATTTGATCACAATATTCTTTTTTATTTTCAGTTATCAGGAAATCGATCAATTGTTCAAATTTAAAAAAATGTTATCTACTGTTTCATGTCTAATTTTTTGGTGTGAATTTGGCGCACAAAATATTAATAGACTTACTGTTCTAAAAAAAGGAGTAATCCTAATTTTCTTGAATATTGAAGCTTTAAACGAACAGTTCCATATGCGGATATTTGAAAGCGTTGAAATTTTGGCATAAAATTTTAAATCACGACATGGCCCGCGCAAAAATTTTGCACATTTTATAAAAAGGATGGCCACCGCTGGTGGTGTAAATCATACAGCGCTGTTTTGAGGGTGCAGTGTATTTTAATGATCGCTTTTCCTGAGCGTTTTTTGGCTAGTTTGCTTTTTCCTATGCGTTTTTTCCTGTACTCTAATTTATGGTCATCGCTTTACCATCCCCCCCCCCGCTCCCAGCCTGACCGAGCCCTTCCCCCAGACTATTGATCCAGAACGTTCAAAATTAAGCTACCTATGCATTACCATTTAATAAGACATTTAACAAAATATATAGAAATATATTGTAAACCTATAAGTAAACTGCAGCGGAAAAGTTAAGATTTTGAAAAAGAATTTGGCCTAACTTTAGTTAATAATTGACAAAATAGAAAAGATGTGGTTTTCAGACCTCATTCTCTAGCGGAGGGCCCTCAAAGAAGCCAAATCCTTGACGCGTGAAAAAATAGTGCGGACAAAATAGCTCGTGACAAAATAGCGTGAAAACAAAAGAGCGCAAGTAAAAGTAGCGCTTGGACAAATTATCGCGTGGTAAAGGGGCATGTAAACCAAATAGCGCATGACAAAATATCGCGTGACAAAAGGCCTCTTGTCAAAATAGCGCATGCACAAAATAAAAATAGGGCTAATAAATTAGCTGAAGTTGACCAGAGGACGAGGATAGTTGATAGTTAAACTGATTAGGTTTTCTAATATTAAGTGGTTAGGATACTGTACAAAAAAAAAACAATTCTGATCTGTTCAAGTAAGTTCCTGTTTAATATACCCACTAACCTAACCGGGTCAGTTTAGGGTACTAATCTAACCATTTCTACAATTAACTATCCTTGCCCCTGATGCACCTCGGCTAAACAGGGGGCTATTTTGTCACGAGCTATTTTGTCGTGCGCTATTTGGTACACGCTCAGTAGATAGGCAAGACGGGTTCTGGCGCACTTTTCCCATGTAAATCCCCATAAGACGAAAACGTGGTCTTTTTTTTTAAACCGGTCGGTCACAGTATATTGCCTGCGACACTAGTTCTCTGCATCGGGCCCTCATATTTACTACATGACTTGAAATGGCGTATCGTATATTTTCATTTAATTTATTTTGCAGATTCTTAAATAAATCTTTAATTTTTAATTAACTCTGTTACCGGTTCTACTATTTAAATCTCCCAATATGACAATTTCTCTAGATGTACTTATTGCTGATATTTCGTTGTGTATTTTTTCAAAAAAATTGTCTTTCACGGCTAGATTTTCATCGTCGTCATACGCATAGATTCCAAAAATCGTAAGTCTCATTCCTTTTATTGTTATATTCATTTTAATTAGCCTTTCATTGACTCCTTCCCAGTTGATTATAAAGTTTCTAAATCTTTTGTTGTCCAAAATAGATAAGCCTTGTTTAGCATGTTTTTCTTTTGTCACTCCGCTATAGAAATGGTCATTTTGTCCTAGGTTTTCAGATCCTTTTCCTTTCTTTTTCGTTTCTGTTAGTACAGCAAGGTCTACCTTCATTCTGCTGCACTCATGTACTATTTCATTAACTTTTCGACCCAGTCCTTGCACTTTCCATATACCAAAAATCGTATTCCTGTTTCTTTGCTTCGTTCGTTTTAGGTTTTTCTTTTCTTTCCGAGGTGTTTGATTGGGTTTTTTAACAGTGTACGTTTTTTCCGGATATCAGAGAGTTAGTCTGATGCCCCAACCCCCAACCTGGAGGACCAGGTGATTTTTGATCGAGGTTTTCTTCCCCTAGCCTTTGACGATTCCAACCCCGGTACTACAAGGCAGTAGTCTTTTATACTATCCCTAAAAGAAAGGGTTGTCACCTACGCTATGATCACCGTACCGAGGTCCATTCTCTCCGCTTTTCATCTCGATGTGGTCTTCTCCCGTAACCCTGGGAAAGGGACCCTATAAAGGTGCTCACTCTCCGTGTCGGAGAGTACCTGGAATCTACGGAGGGCAGGGGTCGATTCATTTCTCCTGATAGACATCTGACGAGGTCTACCCGTACCGAAAAATGTTTGTTTCCTTTATTCAAAGGTGCCGGACTTTGCGTTTGTAGTATTTTTGGCTCAAGCTCCGCGGACTCGACATAAAACGTCGCGAAGCAAAAATGCAATATTCATTGACTTGACACCTGAGGGACACTGATAATGCTACGGTCATGGGTACTGTTTTTTTTTTCTTTTGTATTCGGTAGATGTCGGCAATTTTGTGAAAAAAGTACGGTATCTCATGCATTATTATGAGATAATATACCGTATGAGATATATATATATATACCGTCGTCTAGCTTGACAGGGTGAAGAGTCCCTTAAGGACAAAACAGTCAACTCTCAATCTTTCTATACCCGCTTAGTCACGAATAAATTTTATTTTTTTAAATAATGTCGTTAACCAAGAGAGGTGACAAGATTTGTTCGTTCGATTTTTTTATTTAACGCTTTCCTTGTCCCTAGATATTTTAGAAATATTAATTAAAGAATTTTAATTACTTAAATTTCAACGTCAAGCACAGGAGGCAGTTTGGAAAATAGAGGCCATTTTATCCGTATTACTGACCCGGAAATTAGTAAAATGCGGTTGAAGTGGCCAGTTCACTATTTGACATGGCACTAAGTGTGTGGCTTTATAGCAGAAAATTAATGGAAATATAGGAGGAAGTTTTTTTACTTAGAAAATAGTTCTAGCAGTCGACACTGATGTTTCGCCAAATCCTGTCACAAAATAGTGCGTCGCAAAATGGCGCATACATAAAATAGAGCGTAGTAGTTAGGCAAGACGGGTTCTGGCGCACTTTTCCAATGTAAATCCCCATAAGACGATTGGTCTTTTTTTTAACCGGCCGGCAGTAAGTACATCTAGAGAAATTGTCATATTGGGAGATTTAAATAGTAGAACCGGTAACAGAGTTAATGATCTGACAGTTGGCTAATATGGAGAAAATGTTGTTAATGACAATGGAAACCGGCTAATTACAGTATGTAAGCAATTAGACATAAAAATCCAAAACGGTTTTTTTCAACATAAGGAAATACACAAATATACCTGGACCAAACCCTCACAAAACCTGAAATCCGTCATTGATTATCTTATCACTAAACAAAAGACAAAACTAAAAATTCAAGATTTCAGAACAAAGGTGGTAGACGTTTTTTACTCATTGGGCGTCGACCGGTGAGATACCACCATGCCAGAACTGAGTAGCGCTAAGTGGTATCACCACGTTCCGCTACTGCGCTGGCAGTCCGGTTCCAACAATGAGTAACAAATAGCATGATGGCGCCTCCAGGATCAAAATATTCCGGAGGTAAAATACCCGACCACTCGGATCTCCGGGCGTCGGGTGATCCTGGGGGTCCTTCATGCAAAGATATTAAAAAAAGACCAAAAACTCAACAATTGATTTTAGCAATATAAGAGGATTAAGTACCAACATGAATTCAGTTCACCAACATCTTGAAGAACAAAGACCTGACATCCTTTTTCTCACTGAAACTAAAATCAGTTCTGCAACACCTATTGTGAACTATCTTTATCCCGGCTATGACCTACACCACCGATTTCGACATAATTTTGGGATCTGTGGGTACATTAAAAATGACCTTTCATGTCATCGAGAGGAGAAGCTAGAACCAGCGAACCTCGATATCATATGGCTGAAATTCACCTCAAAGTCATCGACCAAGTTCATTTGCTGCCTCTACCGACCGCCAAGTAACCCGAGTATCAAAACTTTTTTGCGACATTATCCGAAAACTGTGATAGTATACAGTCTAACTATCCATATGCGGAAATTGTTTTTTTAGGCGATTTCAACGTCCATAATATACCCTGGCTAAAACACCACAACAAAACAGATAATGAAGGCAGGGAAGCAGAAGCTTTTGCCATTAGTTGTGGTCTAACGCAGCTTGTCGATGAACCTACCCGTATCTCAGAAAGGGGTGAATTTGCAGCGCTTTTAGACTTGTTCATAACTACAAATCCTGACTTGTACACAATTCAAGTAGATCCCCCACTTGGTTCATCCGATCATAAACTTATAAGAACAAAGTGCGAAATGTTCATACCGCCAAGCCAACAATCACTTCCTCCTAAAATGTTGCACTATAAATCGGCAAAATGGAATGACCTTAAACAGTTTTACCTGGATTTTCCATGGCAAGAGGTTTGCCTTAAAACAGCTGATCCCACTATTTGCTGTAATGAAATAACAAAAGTAATCTTATCTGGAATGGATGCATATATCCCACATACAATATAACCCAGAGCTAATGCAAAACCTTGGTTCAACAGCTAGTGTCAAACGGCTGTACAGAAAAAACACAGAGCATATAACCTTTGGAAACGACAACAAACCGCTCAAAACCACACAGAATTTATAGAAGCCAGAAATAGTTGCAAAATTACTATTGACGCCGCCAAAGAAACATACAATCAAAGAATAAAAAACAGGTTGCTGAATTGTCCAAGTAGTTCTAGGTCCTTTGGTCTCTTGCAAAAGCCGTTGGATCAAACTTCACCAAGTCATCCATACCACCACTTACAGATAAAAATACTCACTTAGCCACAACATCAGAGGAAAAAGCCAATATGCTGGCCAAAATCTTTTCCTCCAACTCAAACCTAACAGTGCCAAATGGAAAAACTCCACCGTTCATTGAAAGGGTTTCCCACAGTATGCCAGAGGTACACTTTTGTCACAGAGAAATACGAAAATCCCTTAATAAGTTGGATACAAACAAAACAGTGGGTCCAGATGGCATTCCCGCGATAGTACTCAAAAATTGTGCTAGCGAACTCACCCCAACTTTCGCAAAATTATTCAATTTATCTTATAGGCAAGGAGTATATCCATCATCATGGAAGTACAACCCATTCCAAAGAAAGGAAAAAAGGCAGATCCGTTAAACTATAGACCAATTGCTCTACTTCCGGTGATATCAAAAGTAATGGAAAGAGTTGTGAACAATCACCTAACCAAGTACTTGGAAAAGTACAAAATTATCAACGACAAGCAATACGGATTTCGAAAATATAGGTCAACTGGCGATTTACTTACATACGTCACTCACTTATGGCAAAAAGCGATTGAGTTACGGGGCGAAACAAGAACAATTGCCTTAGATATATCTAAAGCATTCGATAAAGTCTGGCATGAAAATCTGCTCAACAAGGTCAAAGCAACGGGATTGTCGCCGAGACTTTGCACTTGGTTTGAAAGTTACCTTAAGGATAGATCCATTTATGTTGCACTGGATGGCCGGAACTCCAACTCTTACCAAATAAATGCTGGTGTGCCACAGGGAGCAATCCTTTCGCCAACACTTTTTCTGATTTACATAAATGACGTCATAGATAAAACAGTAAATCCACTTTATTGCTTTGCAGATGATGGCAATGTAGTCTCCTCAGTCATACCACCCACATGTCTCTCCGCACGTGAATTCCATTGCCTTAGACTAACTGAAATATCACAGATAAATAACGACTTGGAGATAATAGAGGACTGGGGCAACAAAAACCTTGTACAGTTCAACGCGCAGAAAACCCAAGCAGTCCTGTTTTCAAAAAAGACCAGCACCGATGAGCCAAACATCATGCTATCTGGAAGTGCTGTCGCATTGCAGAGCCAGTTGAACATCTTAGGAGTCACTGCAGAGACCAACATGTCTTGGCACAGTCACGTGGCAGATATAGCTAAAAGGGCGTCCCAAAAGCTTGGGGTGCTATTTCGCACAAGGCATCTGTATACACCAAGCCAACTGCTAACCCTCTACAAAGCCCAGATTCGACCAACTATGGAGTACTGCTCACATATATGAGTGCGGCACCCAAACATACCTTAATGCTTTTCAACACCGTGCAAAAACGAGCTATCAAGCTGATCAATGACCCCGCACTTACCCGTAGCTTGGATAGTCTCGAACATCGAAGAACTGTGGGCGATCTATCTCTCTTCTACAGGTATTATCACGAAAAATGCTCTGAAGAGTTGGCACGTATGATCCCCCCGGGAGTAGCACCTGTTCGTGCGACTTTAATTTTAAATTCAATATTTTTGCGCCAAATTCCCGTATTCGGAAAACCCACACAATTTCAATTTTGATTGGCACAAGCAAAACGCTAGCGCCATTTACGAAAAATGAATCTGCGCAAAAAGGCGTAACCAAAAAAGATTCGTCTGTCGTATTCTATCGAGACCACCACGCAGCATGGTGATAAATTCTATTAACCAAAAAATCCAATAACATTCTTAGAACATCAAACTAAACCATTACACAAACAAGTGATTCTAGTGTGGATCGACTGCAACGACTGGGCCAGCGCGAGGAGATCCTCTGGACGACGGAAACAACTAAAAAGGTGAGTGCCAATCCTCTATATTGTCTTTGTGTGGCTCGGAAAAATTAATATTTTTACATCGTCCTTTTAAGGATTTTTGCACCCAGATTTTATAAAACGACCAGCGCGCTTACAGTCCCGCGGCTCTACCCAACCAAAACCTCAAAACACCAACAGCACCTACTAGGCGAACACGTCAAACAGACGGTAACCATCAATTTATTGTCAAAATAGAGGCACCAAGAACCTCATTATATCAGAATTCATATCTCTGGAGAACAGCATCGCTGTGGAATAAACTCCCTGCGACAGTTTTCCCTGCAGGTTACAACCTAAACCGTTTCAAAACCAACACACACCAACAGTTCCGCGCACTTGCCGCTTCTCGAGCGTGATAGGGATCTCCTTGCGAGTGCGCATACCCGTGAAAAAAAAAAGTGATCACTATTTTCTGAAGTCCCAAATTCTCTTTCCTTATCAAGGCCAAAGCCTGCATCAACAACATCTTGATGATACAATGATTGAAGAAATTGATTACTGTAAATTTAATCTACTAAGCCTAGAACATGACAGCGTAAAAACTTATACAAAAAGAGACTGAACGAAAAACTTAATACAAGTTCAGGTGAAACCGCAGATGAGGAATACGAATGTATTACATTAAGCATCCACCAAGCTGCAAAAGAAGCACTAGGATTAGTGGAAAAAACTTCTAAAAGAAGAAAACCATACTGGTGGGATGCTGAGATTGAAAGAGAAATAGAGGAAAAAAGGAAATTATATCACACCTACTTATCCCAAAAGACATATAGAAGCAGACAAGAATACAAAATCGCGCAATACATGGTGAGAATAAGAAAAATCATTCGTGGACGCAAAAGTGCCAGAAAATAGATTCTTACTTAGGAGGTAGGAGAAGTACTGAAAGCTGGAAAACTATAAGATCGATTAAAAAAGAAACATGCAGAGATATCATTTCACCAATACCAGACAAAGAATAAGATGAGCATTTTAAAAAACGTTTAACTGAATATAGAGCAGAATTCAAGGAAGACGCAAGAGACAATATAATTAGAACGATGGGATCTTCAGTACCCCTCCTAATCCCTGAGCTCAAAAACGTGTGCACAACCTTAAAAAGCGGTAAATCGGCCGGACCCGGAAATATCCCAGCCGAACTTATTAAATATGGCACTGAAGAACTGTTCTGGAGATTACGGAATCTTTTCCAAAAATATTTAAATGGAACTGTAGTACCAACTGAGTGGAAAACGTCATATATTTCCACAATACACAAAATAGAAAGGAAAGATATATGTAGCACTCCGATGGCTCAGATTGGGTTTTGGTAGATACAGTGGACTATAATTAACATTGGCGCAAAAAATTCATTTAACTAGAGAAAGTAAATAATTTAAAATTTGTAGAGTAAATTTGAAAGAGAAACAAAATGGTGATATAGCCTCATGGAACCGAACCGCTGTTTTGAAGTTCCAAAGTGCTATGTGGCTTGAAGGATGATGGCACGATAATTTTAATTATTTGCGGAATTTTAAAGTGAATTTTCACTATTTTTTAAATTTAAATTTTAAGGTTGTCGTTTTCTAGACATGGCGACGCGCAGCACACTTTGTCTGTCTCTCAATCCTGCGCTTGCAGTTTTTTCGCACATGCGCACAGCACTTCTCCCTCTATTGGAAACCATATCACTATATTTTAAATTTTATGGATATGTGAAAAACACGATAGAGGACGCTTGTAATGTCAAAGTATATAAAAATAAAGAAATAAGAAATAAAATGATAATTCTTAAATATAGAATAGAAATTAAATTTTTTGCGTTTAATTCTCGCATTTTAATGCAATTTTGCTTTAGGTAAATTTTATAATAACTAATAGTCGACCCATTTACTTAGGATTAATATAAATTTAAGACTAATAATTTTATGTTCAAGACAAAATTTTAGTCCATGAAAAATAGGAAAAATAAAAGTAAAATTCAAAAATAACAGAAAAATAAAGAGGTTTTTTATGGAAACCGAACATTTTGCCGGCCGAAAATGCTATGCATTTTCTAAAGTATCAAGTGACAAAGGACATAGCTTTGAGATTGGTCTCTTTAACACCGAGTCCCTTGTCTTGACATTAGCAACTCGATTTACACCGTCTTTACCCGGAAAAATGTCAATTATTCTACCGAGCTGCCATTGTAGCGGGGGTATAAAATCATTCTTGGTTATTACCAAACGACCAACTTCTGGAGTACAAGTGGGGTCCAGCCACTTGCTCCTTTGTTGAAGTGTATGCAAATATTCTTGCTGCCAGCGTCTCCAGAAATCCTGATGGATTCTTTGAAGTAGCTGCCAACGAGTTATTCTATTAATTTTGACATCTGTTAAGTCAACGTCAGGAAGAGCTGTCAACGGTTCCAATGATAAAAAATAACCTGGTGTCAAAACAGAAATGTCATTTGGATCCGAGGAAATTTCAGTTAGCGGTCGAGAGTTCATAATAGCTTCAATCTGACAGGTGACTGTATATAACTCTTCATATGTCAAAATTTGTGAACCAGTGGTTCGAAATAATTGTTTATTGACAGTTTTAATCCCTGACTCCCAAAGACCTCCAAAATTGGGACTGTGACTTGGAATAAAATGCCATTTAATTGGACGAGAAGAATCAATCTGTAACAGCTGTCTATTTGCCGAAACTAGGTTAGTTCCATTATCAGAATACATATCAGTTACGTTATTTCTACGAGCCACAAACCTACGCATTGCTGCGATAAAAGCATCGGCTGTAAAATTACTGACTATTTCGATATGTACCGCTTTCGTACTCATACAAACGAATAAGCAAATATATGATTTTAAAGTACTTGGTGCACCGCGGGTTCGGTTCATTAAAATAGGAATGGGGCCACCTAAATCTACTCCCGTATGCAAAAATGCTCTAAGTTGAGAGACTCGTGGAAACGGAAGTGAACCCATTGGGGTTGTACCGATTTAGGGGATAATTTAAAACAGGGGATGCATTTTGCTAAAAATTGACGATTTTTGCGTTTTGCCGCAATTATCCAATAATTTTGGCTTAGTAAAAAATGTACTGTTCTTAATCCTGCATGTAAAAATTTTAAATGAAAATGTTCGATAATTAAATAAGTAATTCTACTTTCGCGGGGTAATAAAATTGGAAATTTTTTGTCATAAGAGAGAGAAGAATTGTGCAATCTTCCACCGACGCGTAATAAATTTTGTTCATCTAAAAATAGATTTAATTTTTGCATCGGTTTAGATAATTTTATATTATTTTTAAGAGAATTTATTTCTTCCGAAAAATAGATCGATTGTTCATTTTTTATTAATAAATAAAGTGCGGTTTGAATTTCTTGAAACGTTAAAAAAGTTTCAAAAATTATACTTTTATTTAGAAATTTTTTATTTATAAAACGTAAAATATACGCTGAAATTCTACAGTTTAGTAAAAAGAGGAGTTTTTATTAATAAACGAAGTTAAAAAATTTAAGTTTTGGGTTTGCGTAGTAATTAAAGTTAAGTTTTTATTAGCTTTTTCTTCATTTAAAGTTTCAGAAGTGTCTTTTATTTCCAAGGTTATAGGCCAGTAGTCATAATGTAATTTTAAAAATTGGGGACCTTGAAAAAATAAACTATGATTTATAAGTTCACTAGGATAGATACCTCTTGAAGCTACATCAGCGGGATTCTGAGAAGTGGAAATATAATGCCAATTTTTAGGAGATACTTTTTCATGAATCTGCGTGACTCTATTTTGTACATAGGTTTTCCACCTAGACGGATGTCCATTTTTAATCCACGATAAAACTACTTGAGAATCACTCCATGCGAATATTTGGTGAATTTTAAGTCTGTTTTCAAAACTATGAAGAATAAATTGAATTAAATCAGCTAATATATTACAAGCGGCTAACTCGAGTCGTGCGATACTTGTAAATTTTATAGGGGCGACTTTAGTTTTTGAGCATAAAAAATAAATAAAAATTTTATTTTTATAAATTACGCGTAAATAAACAATAGCTGCGTACGCTTTGTTTGAAACGTCTGAAAAACCGATTAATTCGTATTGAGCGTTTCCAGAAAAAATATTGATAAAGCGGGATAAGCGAAATTCTTTTAAAAGTGGTAATTCTAACCTATAGCGTTCCCAGAGGCTACTTATCGCTATGGGTCTTCCAATCCAGATTTCCAAAATTCCTGGATTAGGCATTTAATTAAAATAGTAACTGGCGACAACCAACCAAGGGGATCATAAATTTTAAAAATTTCTGAAAGGATATTGCGTTTCGTGCAACTACAATTTAGAGGCTCTACTGAGTATGAAAAATAGTCCGAACAGGGTTGCCATCTAAGTCCTAAAATTTTTGTAGTTTCTTCTATATCAAGAGAAAGAGCTTTAAGGTTAATATTGGATTCTGGCAAGTGCTCTAAAACAGTTTTATTGTTGCTAGCCCATTTATGTAATTTAAATCCTGCGGATTTTAATAAAAGTGATAACTCCTTTTGGAGAGATATAGCTTCTTCAACAGAGCTACAACCTGTGACAAAATCGTCAACAAAATTATCTGTCATAAGAACTACAGCGGCGCGGGGAAAATTATGCTTTTCGTCCTCAGCTAGCTGCTGTAAAACTCTTAAAGCTAAAAAAGGAGCGGGGGTAGTACCATATGTAACGGTTTTTAAATTATATTCTTTTATAGGTTCGGTAGGACTAAACCTCCATAAGATTTTGTGATAATTTTGATGATGCGGGGCTATTAAAATGCCGTGAAACATTTTAGAAATATCGCAACAAAGAGCGACTTCATTTAATCTAAAATTTTATAAAATAAAACAAATGTCCTTTTGTAATTTGGGACCGGCGTAAAGCGTGTCATTTAAGGAAATTCTTCCAGTATTTGTTTGCAATACTGCGCTTGCGTTAAAAACTACTCTAAGTTTTGTGGTTAAACTTTCAGTTCTTTCAATATGGTGGTGGGGGATATAGTAACTTTTTTCCGTAAACTGTTCCTCCGGGTTAGAAATTAATTCCATGTGACCTAAATCTAAGTATTCTTGCACAAAGTCAGAATATTTTTGATAGGTTTCCGATGTTTTAATTAAGCGGTTTTCGAGAGATAAAAATATTTTTATTGCAAGTTGGTGACTATTTGGAAAACTTGGTTCACTATTTTCGCAAAAGGGTAAAGTCACGACGTAACGCCCTGTATTATTACGAAAAGTAGTATTTTTAAATATTTTTTCACATGCTTCGTCAGCCGGGGAACGAATAGGTTTAATTTCTGGTATTTTTTCAGTTTCCCAAAATTTCGATAGTGAATCATTAAGTTGATTATTTGAAATTTGGCATAAAAGAGATACCGAAGCGAGGGGCGAGTTTGTGTTACCAATTTGTCCCATTAAAATGTACCCAAAAATTGAGTTTAATGCGATAGGCTCATTTATATTACCTACAATACGACCATCTCTAAGAATATAAGGGAAAATATCGGCTTCAAGTAAAACGTCGACTGCTCCCGGTCTATAGAAATAAGGGTCCGCGAGATTTATATTTTTTATAATTCCCATTTGACTAATATTTAAGTCGTTTAAGGGAAGCGAAGAACAAATTTGAGGTAAAATAACTGCACTCTGTACTGATAAGGTCAGTTCAGATTGATTGCAAGGGCGAATAATCATATCAATAGATCCTAATTTTGATTGCATACTGGTCTCGCCAATTCCAAAGACTTCAGTTTCAATATTAAAGCGGGGTAGGCCTAGTTTTTTGGCACAGTTTAAAGATACAAAAGACAGATGCGATGCGGAATCTAAAACTCCACGAAAAGTTTGATAATTACCTCTTATATCTTTTATTTGAAAAAGAGCGGTAGAAAGAAAAGTACTAGAGTTACTGTAACTCTGAGTAGAGTAGCAAGCACCTTGATTTTGAGTTTGCGAAGAGAATGAGTTACTAATTTCATTTCTTTCCTGCCGAAACGCGTTAATTTGTTGGCTATTTACAGGCAAATCTGCATTAATATTTTCTTGCCGTTGAGACGAGGATTCGTTTACATTGCGCAAGTCAAAATGAACTGAGCTATGATGCCTTTTTTGGCAAAATCGACAATTAAAAGTGCTTTTGCATTGGAAGGTTTTGTGACAATTAGAGGTACAGTTTACGCACCATTTTTTTGCTTTTAATAAATTAAATCTTTGTTGAGGCGTTTTATTTAAATAATCAGGACAAAAAGTCAAATTATGAGTATTCGAATTGCATAAGGAACATTTATTTTAAGAATTCTGCTGCGCGGTAAAAAATGCACGAGGCGTTTGGCGGGAATTATAGTTATTTTGCGGTTTTTGAGTTATATGAGGCGGTTTTGTAAATTTGGGCTTCATAGAAAATTGCGTACTGGATGTACTGGCGGCGTTAACTACAAAAAGCGAGCTACAATGTTGATCCAAAAAATTATAGATTGATTTATATGAAGGTATTTCGGTAGGCTTACCATGAAAAACTTCAAATCGCGTTTGAATCGAACTATCAATAGATTTCAACAACTTTTGGGCTAAGACAAAGTCCCAAAAATCTGGTTGCAAACCAACAGTTTTTAAAGCTTCAATATTTTTTGTGAATATATCAAACAAGTTTCTTAGAGCTACAGAGTCATCAGAGTTTACTTTAGGGCAATTTTCGATAGCATTCCAATAATTTTGGGCTAAAATGCGATCACTTTTATACCTTTTTACAAGATTATTGAAAACCATAGGATAGTTTGCATCCGAAACTGGTAATTGCGTAACTAATTCCTTTGAAGGACCATCTAAATAAGTAACTAAAAGCGAGTATTTTTGTATATTTGGAATTTGCGGATTATCATGAATCATTGTTTTAAAAAGATCATAAAAGGTAGGGAAATCATTGACATTGCCAGTGAATTTTTCAATGTCAATTTTCGGTAAACTTCTGAACGTTGTGAACGTTGTGAACCTCCTGGAGAGTAGGGGTTAATAGTAAGTCGGCGACTTCCACCTTGCGAAGGCGGCGCAGTATTTTCTGCTTGAAACAACTTGTCATAGATTTCTTTGACTTGAGCAACATTTGTTTGAAATTAATGAAGATGCTCGATACAAGTCTTAACTTGTTCCTGATCCTGGTAAATTTTATTTAATAAAGCGGTGTGCTTTTTAAGGTATTCCTCTTGGATGTTGTCAAGCTCTTCGTAACGAATCTTAAAGTTAAGGTGTTTGGTTGCATCAGTTTTAGCCAATTTAGCTACCGTTAAAATTTCATTTAAATTTGAATCTTCGATGTCACGAAAGACTTTAATTTTCTTTACCTTTTCAGACATTATTTTGTAATAAATTAGGCAAAGTAAACAAAATCAAAATTTGTAGATTAAATATTTAAAAAAAAATTAAATCGAATTAAAATAACCGTATTTAACCGTAGCCACTTACATATAGGCATGCAAACTACAGCGAAAAGAAAAAACAAATAAAAATGTAGGTATTTATTTGCGCGTTATAAATTAGGAAATAAAAAACTTATATTCCGAAATTACCTACACACAGATATATCTTTCAAAAATACAAAGATAAACTTTTTGCATTTACATACACATAGCGACCCAAGACTCCAATCTCGAATATATGTCCTTGCGTTTTTTATAAAATTTGCGAGATGTAGGTATAGGTCTCCTAATACAAATTCATAGGTACCTAATTTATTTACCTATATTATAATTTTAATTTATTAATGGCGTCTCTTTCTTACCTTCACACTACTAGCGTTTGCTCTCACTCTAGCGAAAAATAATTTTTTGAAATTTCAAAAAGAAAATCAAAATGGAAATCAAAATCCGGCAATCGAAGTGATCAAAATATGTAGCACTCCGATGGCTCAGATTGGGTTTTGGTAGATACAGTGGACTATAATTAACATTGGCGCAAAAAATTCATTTAACTAGAGAAAGTAAATAATTTAAAAATTGTAGGGTAAATTTGAAAGAAAAACAAAATGGTGATATAGCCTCATGGAGAGGGACTTACCGCTGTTTTGACGTTCCAAAGTGCAAGGTGTACACCTTTCCATAAGAGCTATGTGGCTTGAAGTTCCAACAGGATGATGGCACGATAATTTCAATTATTTGCGGAATTTTAAAGTGAATTTTCACTATTTTTTAAATTTAAATTTTAAGGTTGTCGTTTTCTAGACATGGCGACGCGCAGCACACTTTGTCTGTCTCTCAATCCTGCGCTTGCAGTTGTTTTGCACATGCGCACAGCACTTCACCCTCTATAGGAAACCATATCACTATATTTAACTTTTTATGGATATGTGAAAAACACGATAGAGGACGCTTGTAGTGCCAAAGTATATAAAAATAAAGAAATAAGAAATAAAATGATAGTTCTTAAATTTAGAATAGAAATTACATTTTTTGCGTTTAATTCTCGCATTTTAATACAATATTGCTTTAGGTAAATTTTATAATAACTAATAGTTGACCCATTTACTTAGGATTAATATAAATTTAAGACTAATAATTTTATGTTCAAGACAAAATTTTAGTCCATGAAAAATAGGAAAAATAAAAGTAAAATTCAAAAATAAAGAAAAATAAAGAGGTTTTTTATGGAAACCGAACAATATATGTGACAATTATAGAGGTATATCTGTGGCTAGTACGCTAAGCAGAATATACGGTAAAATAATAAGAAATAAAGTGGAGAGCGAATATAAAGACATGGAGGCAAAAGAACAAGCTGGTTTCAGGGCGGGTAGATCGACTTCAGATCATCTCTTTTGTATAACCCAAGTTATTGAAAAGAAAATGGCATATGGACAAGAGCTGCATCTGCTTTACGTCGATTTGCAGAAGGCATATGATAGTATACCACTAAATCTACTTTGAAAACGTTGGAAAACACAAACATAAGCGTACAACTAACTAAGGGTAGCAAAGAATTATACCGCAATAGTAAGGCAAAAGTTAAAATAAAAGCAAACCTAACCAAAGGCTTTCAAGTAAATAAAGGTCTTAAACAAGGTTGCTGTATCTCGCCTACGCTCTTCAAGATATACTTGGAACAAGTCCTTAAAGTATGGAAGAGAGAATGCCAAAACATGGGAATTCCGTTTTACGAAACCACCTTGTATTCTTTATGTTTCGCCGATGATCAGGTAATAGTGTGCTCAGGATTATGACGACCTCGAATATATGACACGAAAACTAATAGCAGAGTACAATAAGTGGGGACTAAAGGTTAATCTCAATAAGACAGAGTATATGTGTATCGTTGGAATGAAATAGGATATAATCTTAAATACCGGGCAGCGTATTCAGTCCTGTGATGAGTATAAATACTTAGGTCTAAAAATTACAGCTGACGGAACACTAGACAAAGCTATAAAAGATCGAAACGTACAAGGAAGAAAAGCAATAACTTTATTAAATGGAATAATTTGGGACCAAAGTATATCAAAGCATAACAAAAAGCTTATATATAACACCATTGTAAAAAGTATTTTACATACGGCTCAGAAGTATGGCCAATCAAGGATAGAACAGAAAAAATGCTTTCCGCTATGGAGATGGACTATTGGAGAAGAGCAGCAGGGAAATGAAAAAGAGAGTGAGATACAAATCAAAGAATAAGAGAAATTATGACAGTAGGTGAACGTACTTTAGTGGATGATATAAGAACAAAACAACTGGTGTGGTACGGACATGTACAAAGAATGAATGATGAAAGACTACCTAAACAAATACTACAATGGAAACCAACTGGCCGAAGAAAACGAGGACGGCCAAGGAGAAGCTGGAGAGGAATAGACAGTAAAATAAGAACAAGAGGTCTAGATGATGAATTATGGGCAAACAGAAACGGGGGTATCGGAAGACGTAGAACGTTGTGAAACCGATAAATATATATATAACATTTTTCGTGGCTAAGCGGGTATAAAAAGATTTTGTTTCTCTTGTATTTTTCCGTGGGCATCTTGAAAGCTGTACACCCACGGGGGTCCAAGATCCAATGGACTCCTTTTAAGTGTTGACACTTAACTGTTTCGTCCTTAAGGGACTCTTCAGAACACTGTATGGTCAATGTGACACCCTTGTCAAGCTAGAAGACGGTATAATAGTAATGCCTGCGATACCGTACGCTTTTCGCAAAAGTGGCGATTTCTATCGATAACAAAAGAAACTACCAGATTAAAAAAAAGCTGGCAGATGAAACGAAATAGGTGTCCATTAGATCTTGGACCCCCGTGGGTGTACAGCTTTCGAGCTGCCACGGAAAAATATAAGAGAAACAAAATCTTTCTATACCTGCTTAGCCACGAAAAATGTTTGTTTTCTTTATTCACGAGTAATGAACTTTGCGTTTGATATTATTAAATGTTTAAAATGAAACGCCTTATTTAGGTCGGTGAAACATCAGGCATAGATATCTGTTCCATCCAGATGCTTATAAAAATATCTTATTATTTATAAAAGCGACACTGACTGGTCTGTCGTCCAACAAATTTAAATTAAGTTCAGTTCTGGAAATTGTTATTTAGATGAACGCAGTGACCTCTCCCCATGCACATGAGCAAATAGTTCATATATAAGACTTTTATGCATCGTAAAACTGTTTAAATTCCCTCATAAATTAGGATGCGGTACCTATACAAGACACTAAAGCAAATTGGTTACAGAAAAGCCCTAAGCAAAAAAGTCGCAACTGCATAATTTATTAAATTAAACATTTTTTTATAATCGCCTTATGGCCGCGGACCAAACAGCGACGGAAGTGGCCTCTGCCGACTTTTTTGGCACAAAACCAGGCCTGGAGATAACATTCAATGTTACTTGATAAATCTACCAGAACTGACTTACTATAAGGAGTTCACTAAAGAACCTTGTAGAAAAAGAGCCAGGAACATCATTGGACTTACCAGAGAGGAAATCTGTATAGTGACTGGACTTTTTACGGGTCACTGCCAACTAGGAGTACCTACTCAAGCACAGAATGGGACTAACAGAAGAGACCGAAATCAGACGCTGAAGGATACCGAAACAGTCAGATATGTACTGTATCTATAATAAGTGCCACTGAATAAATAACTAGCTTCTCTTGATCGGATACCTATTAAAACAATACCAAGAATATGAAAAGTACACCCATTCATGCCAATACAACGTTTCTTCTATGCGGCTATTCAGGTTTACTTCAGTGTGTTAATTCTTTAAATGGGCGAGAATAAGAATGCCGAAATAAAGTAAGATCGCATGCGCACTTCGACTTTCACCCAATTTTGAGGGAGTACTCCTTTTCGCACATTTAAGAATTCATACACAGAACATTTTCGGTAAATCTCAGGCTGATTCAAAATATATAAGCAGTGTCTCACCCAAACTGATAGCCCTGTATTATGGAGGACTAGGCATACAGTGGTAAAAAAACACTTAAAAGTGAGGCCCAATCACATATAAATCTGAATGATGAATGAATTGCCCCCACTCTGATCCCTGTTTATCCTTTCGTTTTATATTCATTACCTGATGTTTTATTACTTATATAAATTATATTCCTTTTATTACATAAGTACTACTACTACTACTTCTTTGTTTTGTCCATATTAGCTCACACTACTACTATACTATAAGTGGTGTGAGCTATTTTTTAGAGAAAAAAAAAGTTGCTCCGATTTCAAAAATGTTTATATATCTTTGCGTTTCAGATAATTTTGAATCTTTTTTGTTGCGCCGTCTGTCTGTCTGTCTGTATGTCTGTCTGTATGTCTGTTTGTCTGTCTGTAACGACCAACCCGCATAACTCAGAAACCGCTTGTCCGATTTAAATGAAATTTGGTACCTAAAAATGAACAAAATCTACCGAACGCAAACGAAATATAAGGGTGGGGGTAAATTTCAAAAATTAGATTTTATGTGAAAATATGGCGTGCGTGATATCAAACGAAAAGTAATTAAGTCTAGAGTTAAACAAAACACATTTTAGTTTTTCTAAAAGGGTGGGGGTAGATTTTAAAAGTTAGAGTTTAAGTGAAAACATGGCTTGTGTGGTATCAAACGAAATGTAATTGAGTCTGGAGTTGAATAAAATATTTTTCAGTTTTTAGTTATATTAGCTCACACGTACACTATAACTACAGTACCTAGTGTAAGCTTAGGTGCCCATAGATTGGCAGAGTATTTTTCATATTCACTACAATTTAACTGGCGTTGTAATATTTTCTGAGTATTTTAACTTTTCTTTCGAAGGTATCCTGTACGTCCACACTTGAAGTCCATATGACCCTACTGATCTCATTAGTGAATATAGTAGGCCGATAGGCCAAAAGTGAAGAAACTACCTAAAATTGTATATTAAGTCTTGTCCTTTACGAACTATTAGGGAACAATAATTATAATTATAATTCTCAGTTAACTTGTTTCGGCGATTTTCAATGCAATACAAAATCATAAAACTTTTTTCTGTGATATTTTAAAGGGACGTAAATATTATATATATTCTGAAAACTTTACATTAATTGTATGAAGAATAGTCTACATATAAACTTTTAAAATTGGCAAAAATAAAAAATATTGGCCAAGATCTTTAAATATTGGTAATTTTTAGCACTTTTAAAATTTTACATCTAGACTAACGTTTGTATTAAATTTTACGTTATTTAGTATTTGGCTTTAAACTGCGTTGTTTTACTCGCCTGCTACTGTTTTATTTTCTCTCGTATGTTGTCAGATGACGCTTCCTGCAGAGTACATGATTTTGTTTTCTCACTAGAAACGTAAGGTGAGAGACACAACCGTGTACTTAATTTAGCAAGGGTGTCATATTGACCAAACAGTGTTCTGAAGAGTCCAATAAGGACGAAAGAGTTGACTGTCCATACTTATTATTTGTCCATTGGATGTTGGACCCCCGTGAGATAAGCTTTTGAGCTACCCACGGAAAAACACGAGAGAAACAAAAAAAACCTTTATTTTTGCCCGCTTAGCCACGAAAACTTCTATGATTTTTAATTTACGGTTACTAAATTTTACGTTCCATGGTATTTGGCTTTAAACTCCGTTGATAGACGGGACGACGACGTCTTAATGGCGAAATAAACGCAATCAGCGTTGATCGAACCTAAAAGACAATGTGTGTCGTAGGTTACGTGATAGATAATCTTGATATTTTCATCGATCGATGATATACAGCTTTACTCGCCTGATGCTGTTCTAGTTTCCCTCGTATTTCGTCAGTGTCATTGACCAAGCAGTGTTCGGAAGAGTCCCATAAGATCGAAACAGTTAACTGTCAACACTTATTAGGTGTCCATTAGATCTTGGACCCCTGTGAGGTTAATGTTTCGAGCTACTAACGGAAAAATACAAGAAAAAAACCATATTTTTACACGCATAGCCACGAAAACTTGTTTGATTTTAAATTTTTGGCTAAAATTATCCAGATATTTTTTTTTTGCTTTTTTTAAAAATTGACCAAAAAGCACTAATTGACTCTACATCGGAAATCACCGATCAACGTAAACTGAGAACTAGACTGAGGTTTTCAAAGGCACCAGTTGTTCTTTGATAGTTGATATAGAACCACATTCACATACAATTTTAGGTGGCTTCTCCCATTTTGGCCGGTACTGTATATTAATTAGATTAAGTATATTATATCGTCGGTGTCCTTACGTAGTGGCGTAACTAGCTTTTTACAAATTTTTCAGGAGACGTGAAGAACAAAAATAGTGCGAATTTACATAGGTGTCAAATTGTTTCTATTGCCGATAGTCCATTTTTTTATTTTTATGCATAAGCTTACCTATTTGAGCTTGTTTTGATTATAACATTTTTATTATTATGTGACTAGTTGGCTAGTAATTTTTTTTTCTTACGCCTGTTTGTAATTTTTTTATGTGTTTGCACTGACGAATAACCAATAAAGATGCGTAGTATTCTACTTTTAAACTAGTTTATTATAATATACTACGAGTTTACAAGAACTCTTATAATAGAACCACAAAACAAGTTACAAAAATTATTTATTATTTCTTTAAACATAAAATAAACATTTAAAAACTGAAAATTAAAAAAAAACAGATAAAAGCGGCATTAGTCTTTCCTTCCTCTTCTTCGTGCGGCAAAGAGTGAGATAAATTTTGAAGTTCGCGTGTGCGTATAACCACTGTTTTGTTTTTGCCGGATAGTTTACTAAGCAAGCGCGGATCTGGGTCAAAATCTAGGGGGGGGGTGGGTAAAAGTCGACGAATTTTTTTTGTAATATATTTTTTTTTCTAGGGGGGCGTAATTCTCCTGTTTTCCCTTAAAGTGCATATTTTTTTTTCTAGGGGGGGGTAATTATCCGGTTACCCCCCTCAAATCCCCGCTTGTTACTAAGAGCAGGTAGATCTTCATATTTATTTTTTTAAATTTTACACTTAGATGCCCTAACCCACCACGTTGTTTAAGCACAATTTTATCATATCCTTCTTCAGCGTGACTATATTTTTAAAAAATGCTGAATAGTTCTTCTTTATTGATACTAAGGTCCATAATATCGGTCCATTTTAAAGATCTGTTTTTTTAGCTTTGTCCAACAGATAGTATCCTTAAACTTATGGAAAATGTTTTAAAATCAAAAAAATCCCTAAAAGACATTGGAATTACAATGTAGGGCTTAGGTTGTGTTCTTGTACCTCGAACCACTGGCGTGTCGTATAGGGGGCCAGGGAGGCGAACGCCCCCCCCCCCCCCCCCGCCGGTCTGTGCTTGGCGCCCCTGGCGTCATTTGAGAAAAAAAATTGAAAAACCAAATTTAACGCAAAAACAAATGGTGCGTGTGTTATTATTTTAAAAAAAGGTTTGTAATTTATTTGACTTCCATACCTATATTTGCGCCCCTTAAGGTCTTCGCCCCCCCCCTCCCCCCTCGCCCGTTTATCCACGACACTCTACAGCCTCGCATGACTAGGTATAGTTGTAAAGTTCTGTACAAAGAGGTCACCAGAATGTACCAGTGCGGTTCGGTTCGGTTCGGTTCGGTTGTCTGTAATTGTTTTCGAAAAATTTAATATTAATTGCTTTAATGGTTGTATATTTTTGTAGCGCATACAACAACATGGCTGCTACCACCGAATTTTTGTACTATCCGTAGCATCAGTCATAGAAGAATTTTATAATATGTTATCCTTTTTCGACGTACTGGCATATTGACACGTAAGCGTCATCAAAACAGAAAAGCAACAAATGTTATTACATATTTAAGGGGGCAAACGTTGCCAAGGCCAACACAAAAATAGAGGCCACGACCCTGAAAAAATCAGCTGTTCTCCCGGGGCTGAATTTTACATTGGGTCTTATGGGAAGTCAGACGTTTTTTTATGATATTTTCAAAATGGCACTACAGATTTCCGCAAAATTTCAGGGAAATATTCTTAGACACCATCCCGATACTCCACCAAAAGTTTGTAAGGAAACAACATGATTAAAAGGTTAAAATCTTCAAGATTTAGCATTTCTTATTTTGAATTCAAATTACCCGCAATGTACCACATGCCAACTGGTATATTTGACATGTATTTGACTTTGTCATCTGTGATTGTCACATTCGCTTCTGTTTTAAACTTAATTTTTGTGTGAGCTAATGAAGCGGCAATGAAAAATTAAGGATTACAATACATTAAAAAAAAATTGTTCTGCCAGAATGAAGTAAAAACAATCTCAAAAACAGCTTTATTTAAAAAAAAATCAAATATTTATGAACCGTCATTCCAACTTCAATATTTTAAAGACAATCAGCTGTGTCGTAATTTGACCATCAAAAAAAAATCAGCCCCGGATGTGACGTCAACAAAGTGGAGGATCGTGGCCCGTCCGTTTTGATAGCCCTGACGTTGCCTGAAAACTTACCATCTGACAACACTGATATCCCATTTTTTGGCCAAATCTTTTTTCTAATAGAACTAGAAAACGAGAAAGCGGCACGCGTCGAAACTTTGAGGGGTGCATTTGTAAAGCATTTTTCGCAACTGTATCTTGGCAGTTTTTTGCTAATTTATCTTATTCAAAAGATAAAAAAATATTTATGGCTAAATCCCAACAACACTTCAAAACAAAGTTTGGAAAATCTATGATTTTGCGTCACCTTGTATAAACTACAGCGAACTGTAACAATAATTTCTCGTTTTTCCTATGTTTTAGGTAACTACAAACAAAAACAAAAAATCTAACAAGATACGTTTGACAATTTTGACAAAATCTTTTATATAAACAAGATACATATAAATTTTTTCATTTTCTAAGCGAGATCTATTAGGATTTTTAAAAGCGGAGTAAAGTCGATATCGGAGCGAAAAAGTATACTTCATTATGTTGCTACTAGGGGGCATCACTTATTCACCAGAATTAAAATCACGTGATTCTAATGAATGCAGAACACTAGGTAAATTCGGTAAAAAAAATTTCGGTGTAAGGTAATCACGGATATTAGAACAATGTTCTAATATCTCTGACGTTAATTAGCTGATCAAGGTCACATGACCCGTGTTTTAGTATTGGCTTAGAATATTGAACTAGCCATTTTGTAATAGTTTGGTAAGATTTGAATATTTCTTAGATATAAAATTGAGATGTTGATCCAAAAATGGTATATTCTTCGATGAATCTGAACGATATATAATAATAATAATAATGATAATAAAGGTAATTCCCACATATAATAATAATATAAACTCCCAGCTACTTGTTATATGGGACATATACTATTGTCGATTCAGTTTATTTTGCATCAACATTTAGAAAAGTTTGGTTTCTACTTCTTGGATATTCGTTGAGCAGCTGCAAGCTTACCATATCAGGTGTCCCATAACTTAGGGGCCATAGTGCCAGGGGATAGAGGAGGTTATTTCCGAGAAAAAAGTTTATATAACATGGGGGTAAACACATCTGTTTTTAAGATATAGGCTTTTTTAAGTTGTAGAAGTGGAGGGAAAAAGGGTTTTAAAAGCTAATTGTGATTCAAAAATGTCGTATTCTTTTTTTTTTTATTAAACTACAAGTTGAGGAGATACAGGCTGTCAAAATAACCACCAAAAATGTATAAAATATAATAATTAAAAAAATAATAATTTTTGCTTACTTATTCTTTAAAAAAATATCAATAATATTTCATTGTTATGTCTCGCTGGAGACTTGTTTTTATTTTAAAAAAATATAAAAAAAACATTGAGTTTAATATGACATTTATAAAAGTATATACAAAAAAAATAGTTTTTTCCTAAAAAAAAATTGTGTGTGTTTAAGACCACACGGCAGAAGTGTAAACTTCAACAAGGCTAAATTAATAATACTGGCCTTCATCTGCATCATTATATCGCTCGCTGAATGCACGGATCACCAAACAAATCTCACAGTTAGTCGACTCGAGCCGGCTTCACCCGAATGAGCGTTACATAGCCGAGCCTGACGGCTCAGTTTAATTCACTACTACAAAAACGCGCCTAAAGAGGTTTACACTTAAAAAATTAACCGATTAATTTTTTTCACAATAATTTTTATTTCAATTTATTGCTCTGGTTCTAGTACACGACTTTACCCATTTTCATATTTCTACTGCGTTTTTTTAAAAAATTATTATCAAAAAAGTTAAAAAAATTGACAACTTTGATGCTCTGTATCTCGACAAAGAGTTTTGACTCATGCATTATAGGAACGTTTTTATCAGACAAGACCTCTATCACCTGGTGGCCTATGGCCCCTAAGTTTTGGGACACCCTATATAAACAAAAACCGGAAATTATTATTTTTTTAAGGCTTTGGAGATTGTATTAATTTTTACGGCTCCAGTAGGTACAAAACAGCGCTGTAAAAAATAGCGCGGAACAAAATAGGGGCGACAAAATAGCACTGCGACAAACAGCGCTACGATAAAATAGCAAGGGAAAATTGCTCACAGATAAATAAACAAACTTAAAAAAGCGCTACTTTGATGCCGCTATTTTGTTCCGCGCTGTTTTGTACCGGTGCCTATATTTTATAGGTTTCAATAGCACGAAAGTTTAAAAAACGGGCAGGCTTACGTTATGACACCCGCACGAAGTCCAAGAAAACGAAATCGAACCGTTAACTATTATTAGGCTAAATTTGTTCGCGAAGTTTTCACAATTATCATATTGGACAAGTCTGTTTGTTCGCAGGTGTCTAGGTCTCAAATTAGTGAACCGATTTAAAGGCGACTTTCTTTATTGAAATCTGGATTTATTGTTGACTAGATGTAACAGAAGTTGTTGAGAACTATTTTTGTATTTAATAATTAAATGGCTCATGTTTTTAATTTTCTTAATATTGTTTATTGTTATGAAGCATATTTTACACTATCAACTCCTAAAATAAGTAAATACTAAAAAATGGAATTATCTCCAAACTTAGTGTGCATAGACACTTCGTTTCTCAGGTGGCTGCTAACTTACCTCAAGTGTAAAAAAGTTTTCAGTAAGGATCGTTTTTTACGGCATCTGCTGGTTTCTCTGAAATCATACAACTAAAACCTGTAAATTATTGACAATTATGCAGGATATATAGGTTTCTTTTCTTATGTAGTTATTTTAATGACTTCTAATTCGAAATGATTGGGTTTTTTAAGGATATGGTTAATTACTTCAGGTTACGTCAGGTCTAGCCTGACACCTAATTTGAAAATTATCTTGCTTTATTCATATACTCACAAAACCCCGTAACAAAAGAAAACTAAATATTGCATAATTTGTATCGATAATTGTTAGAAACATTATTCTGTTTTAATATTTTATACCGCACGATAAAAAAAATTGTCTTAGATCAAAGCAAATTGCTTTGAAGTAAAATAATTTGTACTTTCCTATTCACCAAGAGAATATTTTCTTGATATAGCACAAAAAATGTCTTGCCTCTTATTTTAATATGAAACAGATTTTTTTTTTTTATAAACTTGAGCTGAATGAAGACAATTTGCTTTGTTACTAAATGGAATATACTGAAACAAAACAATTAAAGAAGAAAAATAAAGTCTCATTTTAAGATTAAACAGAAATATTTTAATTCAAAACAAATTGTTTTTCGGTAAAACAATTTATTCAAGAAAAGAACGTGTTTTCATTCTAGACAAAAATTTTTACCGTGGGCGTTTTCATTATTAGACAAGGCAAAAATTTAGGATGTCCAACTAATTGTACCTCTTTACCACATTTTGTACACATATATAGTACCATTCCACGGTTCCAAGAACCTATACTTCGTCAAGTTTTTTGTTTACTTGTCTGAGGCGCAGAGGCGATCTACTGAGATACGAGATTCCTACAAACTTGTCTCTTATTTATTATATTTTTTCACAAACGAGATCACCCTGTATATTTGCCTATATTTTTTAAAAGCTGTTAAAATGTCTAATTAAATTTAAAAAAAATATTTTTTTTGTTTTTTAATCCTCAAAAGCAGAAAATATAAAACAAATAATACGTTTTACCACAGAAAGTTTTTGAAATCTGTTAGCTACTAAAAAATAATTTAAAAAAAGTCAAATTTGCTACTATACAGGGGAAACACGATAAGGTTTTTTGCTGACAAAAACAAGCAAAATCGCATTTTTTTGACTCTGATTAATCGAATTTTCTTTAAAATATTTTTAATTATTCACCAGTTTGCAGCAGAATTTTGGTGCTTTCGCAAAAAAAAATTCTAGATACAAGGACATAAGCCACACAAATAATCATAAATATTAAAAATGCCGATTTGGCGTCAATTTTGTCCGTTTTTGCCATTTCTACTGGGGATTTTATCTGGTAAATTTTTTTTCGTTTCTTATATATTTCTAAATAAAATATTGTCACATTTGTCTATGTGCGCGATGGTGCTCTATATCTAATTATTTATTCTAGCAAGCCATGTTTTTTTTTTTAGTATTTCTATTAATTTTTTATACTTTACAATTATCAACAGAAATATTATGGTTGACGAGCAAACCTGATATTTTCCTTTAATTTAAAAAAAAATTTTTAACAGCTTTTAAAAAAAATTAGGCAGTATATACAGGGTGGTCCCGTTTGTGAAGAAATATTATAAATGTCAGTAAATCGCCTCTACGCCACAGACCAGTTAACAAAAAATAAAGTAAGTTCTTGGAACCGTGGAAGGTACTGTATATGTATTGGTTGATATAGAGAAAACCCAAACGAACTCGTTCTTTTGCTTGTAGATATTAGCATGGTGTAAACGGCCTGCAAACGATATTCGCTCCATTGCATTAAAGACCAGCGGTACAATAATTGGAAAATTTAATGCGTCCCTAAAACAAAATTATTTTTTAAATAAAGCTAGAAAGCAGTGCAAAGAACTAACCACGTCAATTTCCCTCATAATATTAAAATAAATAAGTACTGCTTATTAGAGAACGTCCTTAAATTACGTAACGCAAAAATTCAGGATTTTTGACCCCCCCTCCCCCCCTCGTACCGCATTTTCAAGAAAAAACACATGAAAAAAACATTGAGTGTAACGCAAAGCCAAACCCCCCTCCCCCCCCCCGTAGATCGTTACGTAATTTAAGGACAGGCCCTTAATTGTTATAATAGTTTACAATATACTTTACCTATCATTATTGATGGTCTCCTTTTTACGTGAATATGAGTGTTCATATGTAATTGTGGATCTGTAAAGAATAATTTTGAAATTAGATCTCAAAAAGAAATGGATCGACTAAACTTCCCTCCTAGCTAAGTGGCTACTGTAGAAGTCAATAGAGCTGCTTTAAGTTTTTAAATTAATATGTTTCAAACAGTGGCGCATCCAGGGGGGGCGGATCCAGGGGCGCCCCCCGAGAATTTTTTGAATATACAAAAAATTAGTAAAAAGTAATGTTTTTGCTAATAAAAATTCAAAATTTTTGCCTGTGGCGCATGAAAGTGTCTATTGTTATTATCATTGAAATTACAACCACTGACTAATTCAATAAAATGCTGCTTAAAAAAATATATACCGTTTTTTACCAACAGAGAATATCACCTAAAGTGGCACCCCCGAGAAGCACCTCTGGATCCGGCCTTGGATTCAAATATCTTAGGAAATAAAGCTTGTTATATTTTATTTAAAATATATTTTCATAAACCTTAAAATACTAAATAAATTTTGTAGCTACTTTTTACTTTATTGAATATATTCAAATAAAGAAATAGACTCTCAGGCAGATATACGATAAACTATCCCTAATTTAGGTCAAAATATTTGAAAAGAATTTTTTGACGTTTTTTATACTTAAAAAAATAAGAAAAACAATAAAAAATTATTAAATTACTCACCCTGTCTCCGTGTTGGCTTTCGCAACTTTTCCTTCTCTTCCTTGGTCCGCAAACTCCTCATCATGAGTCACCAAGGTATCACTAAAATTTAACATGCAATTTTTATGATATATCATAATGGTCATCTAGTTCAGTTTAGAGAAAAACCAAATAGTAAGATAACATTTATGTGTAAATATTTAATTATTGATTTTTGCATTGTTTATACAGGGTGTCCCATAACTTAGGAGCCATAGGCCAACAAGTGATAGAGGAGGTCATGTCTGATAAAAAGTTTCCGCATGGGTTCATCAAAGTTGGAGATTTTTTAAACTTTTTTGATAATAACTTTTTAAAAACACCCAGTGAAAATATGAAATTGGCTAAAGTCGTTTATTAGAACAAGAGCAATAAATTGAATTAAAAATAATTTTTGAAAAAATTAATCGGTCAATTTTTTTCAGAAAAAACAAATTTTTTGGTATAAATTTTTGTAAATGCCATATTTTATTTTTTATAAATTTTTGGAGGTTATTTTGACAGCCTGTATCTTCTCAACTTGTACTTTTATCAAAAAAATGATACCACATTTTTGAATCAAAATTACCTGAGTATTCAGCTGGCTGTGACAGATTTAATTTTTTTTCTAAAACCCTTTTTCTCCACACTCGTCTAACTTTAAAAATCATATATCTTAAAAACAGATGTACGTTGACCCCCATCTTATATAAACTTTTTTCTCGGAAATGAAGGTTATTTTCGAGAAAAAAGTCTCACGTCCCTGAAAATATTAAGATAAATATTTGTTACAATATTTTTCAATATACTTTACCTATCATATTTAATGATCCACTTATTCTGCTTTCTTTTGTATGAATAGGAATGCTCATATGAAATTCTGTATCTGTAAAGAATAATTCAAAAGTAAATGGATCAACTACCTTCCTAGCTAATAACCTAGAGAAAGAAACCTGTAGAAAACATAGCTGCTGTAAGTTCTAAAAAAATATGTTCAAAATATCTTAGAAACTCAAGGTTGCTAGAATATATTTAAAAAATAAAGGTATGAAAAAAAAATTATAAAAAAAATTAGGCACTTGTTCGTGCGTTTTCTTATTTTTTGAAAATCACAGAAGCAACTGATTATTATTATCTGCCTACTGTATTAAAAAATAACTACTTACTTATTATGATGATGTTGAAGAGGGAAGGCGAAACCTGCTATACAATATCGATCAATTAAAAGATCGAATGCAAATAAAAGAAAACAACTATAGTCCGTGACCTACGACAGTTCTTTGTCTTTCAGGCCGGATCAACACATATTGCATTTTTACCCATCATCAAGACAGCGAGCGTCAATCAACGGAATTTTTAAGCCAAATAATACTACAAACGTGGAATTTCGTACCCGTGAATTTAAAAATCAAACAAGTTTCGTGGCTAATCGGGCAAAAAATTACCTTTACAGCTTCTTTGCTTTACGAGCAAAACTGCATTGTGCGCTGTTAAATTCCGAGATTTTCTTTACTGCTAGTGGCCATAGACGAAACCTATTAACTATAATTAACGTCAACTGGAAAATGACCTGTTTACCACTGACAGATTCTATAATTCAGCACTTTTATTCATGATATTTTTTTTATAAGGTAACAGACAATTTTTTGTGTATATGTCGTACTTTTTCGTAAAATAAACAAAATCGACCCGTTCGAGTCGATTTTGTTTACGAGAGCTTGGCTGTCTTGAAATTTTATAGCACACACCCCCTTCAAGGGGTAAACTTTATCTTTACAGTTTCGATAGGGAATGTGGGTCTTGTCATACCTTCATATTATACAGGGGTGTCAAAAAACAACAAAATAATATAACTGCCCTCGAAACTGCCCTTAGTTTTTTAGCAAAGTGGCAAATAAAAAAACATTTTAAAGCATTAATTCTAAAGTTTCTTATCTTTAATCTACCGTTTGGATTTAAAATGTTTTTTTGCCACTTTCCTCCAAACTGAAAAATAAAGGATGTTTACTCTGAATGGTATTTCAGGTTTTCTTGTTTTTTAGCCTGGATCACCCCCTTGTATTAAACAGTTTAATCCCCTTTGTAAATCAACACTTTTAAAATATTTTTTTATAAATCCACCCTGCTTACCTTTATTCTCTTAGCCCTTGCCTCTAGTACATGCCGGGATTCATAATGTTTGTATCCCTGTTTTGATCCATGGTATAACAAGACACCTGTTGTATCACGGTTCGGTTCGGTTCGGTTCGGTTGTACCATATAAAAACTGTGAGTGAAAATTAGGTAGTTGACCAGTTCATTAATACTGCCGCCACGGACTGTACATTTTCTACACAGTTAATGCACTAGCAAAAGTTTCTGTACTTAACAAGTTTACTATTAAATAAAAAGTATGCGTTTTTCACTCCAGACTGTAAACCTAAACTTTTTTTCAAAATGATACTTTTAACTATAAATAACTCCTGGTAATTTGTTTAAAAATCCCAAAATAATTTCACTGTTAATACTCTAATGGCGTATTCAATTGGGAAAATAAGTGCAGCACTGGTGGTGCACTGACACTGAAACGGTGCTGTCAAAAATTTGCACCGAGTGCAGTTTCAATGGAACACGCGGAAAATTAAAAATTGCACTCATGTGGTATGCAAGCCAATATTTAACCTAATCTGTGCACTTACATTTTTTTGTTTTGTTCTAATATCGTCGCCGGTTCGATAAAAAGTGCTTTATGTTCAAAATGAAATTTTATAGGAGACACAAAAGACTTCCTACGGCTCCCATTATGAGCTGTACAAATCCTTTTTTTCTCTTGCTTTAAACCACGTTAATATAACATTTTTTTTATAGGATACCCATTATCAATGTTTGAAAAAAATGTCACATCACAGGTTTTATCACACGATATCCATTTTTATTTGTTTCAAAGTTACACGCCCATAAATATTATTTTAAGATAACAATAAACATTCGTAAAGTAAATAAATAGTGATTTTATTTTAAAAAAGTCAATAAGAATATTTAAAAAATGCCCACCTCCTTGTTGAATGCAGGCTTGTGTTAGTTATCTGTACATCGCGCTTGTTTTTTAAAAAAAACCTTCTTCCTGCTCCCAAAATTTAAACAAAAAATTGTTTAAAAACATTTTCTTAAAAAAATTTTGTTCAAAAACATTTTCTTTGAAAGTAATTTTTTCTTATAAGGTAAAATTGTTCAAAAAAGTTTTTGAAGAAAATATTTTTGAACAAATTTCTATTCAACAAAAACATAACCTAACCTAACAGCTAGGTAAGGGTGTTTTAACATACCATAAAAACGACAACACATGTGCCTCAGTACTAAGGGGTTTCGTCCCCCGTGTTCTTTTTTTGGACAGAATTGAGACTTTTTGAACTTGTTTATGACGAATTCCTCAGTGATCAAATCGAGACGAAAGTTTTTCTTAAATTAAAAAATATAGTTATTTTTACGTATAATCATGGCTAAGCCTAAGCTTACACTAGGTACTATAGTTATAGTGTACATGTGAGCTAATATAACTAAAAACTGAAATATATTTTATTCAACTCCAGACTCAATTACATTTTATTTGGTACCACACAAGCCACGTTTTGACTTAAACTCTAACTTAAAATCTACCCCCACCCTTTTAGAAAAACTAAAATGTGTTTTTAACTCCAGCTCAAATACCTTTCGTTTCATATCACACACGCCATATTTTTACTTAAACTCTAATTTTTGAAATCTACCACCACCCTTTTTTTAAATAAACTAAAATTCATATTTTTTAACTCCAGACTTAATTACCTTTCGTTTGATATCACGCACGCCATATTTTCACACATTACCCCCACCCTTTTATTTCGTTTGCGTTCGGTGGATTTTGTTCATTTTTAAATGGGATCATCACGGCCCAAGGCCCAGCCTAGGTACCAAATTTCCATTTGGTCGTTACAGACAGACATACAGACAGACAGCCGGACAGACAGACATACGGCGCAACAAACAAGTTTCAAAATCATCTGAAGCGCAAAATATTTTTGAAATCGGAGCAACTTTTTCTTTCTCTAAAAAATTAGGATCACCATAGCTCACACTACTTATAATATAGTAGTAGTGTGAGCTAATAATCCGCCTTTTTGGATTAGCCATTTTGATTTTTCCAAAGTTTAATCTAAAAAGCAGAAGTAGCGACCTTAAACACCGCAATCGTCAAAAATAATACATATCCGGTTCATAATTATTAGAAAACCATTCAATTTTGGATCCTCCTTTTTTGATTTTTCCAAGTTTAAAATCATAATCAGCGGCATTACACACTACAAAGTTCAAAACGTTGTACGTATCCGTTAATAAATAGAAAAGCCGCCATTTTAGATCCGCTATTTTATTTTTTCCGATTTAGTTTAAAAATCAAAATCAGCATTTTTTTAAGACCTAAAATTTATTAAATGATTGAAATTTTGACTTTTATTTTAAGTTTAATTCAAAAATAATAATGTTATAAATAAATAAATAATAACCCGTTTTATTATTGAAAGTTCTACCATTTTGAAAGCGCCAGTTTCTAATTTAGGACAAACTGGTTATAAATAAAAGACTCCGCCAATTTGGATTCGCTATTTTTAGTGTTTTGTTTTAAAACATATTAAATTGCATTGTCACCGGTAACTACTTTATACAGCTGTCAAATATCAAATCTGTAGCTCATCGAAAAGTAGTTGAGAAAGCTCTGTCGTAAGATTTTATACAACAGCATAAATAAACCGTTTAATAAACAAAATTGTAAATAAAATTACAGTGGCGCGCGGCGGCTAATTGGGTCTGCTGCGAGTTACCTCGGCGGTGAATCGGGCGGAAAATTTGAACTGTTTCAACGAGCCTCGTGTTGCAAGATGCCCAACTTTCCCTACTTTATTATAAACTACGCAGACGCGCAGTTATGTTGCTAAAATCATCGTTAATTTTTAAAATGCAAAGCTTATGTAAGTACTTACTTAGTTAAACAACAGCATAAATAAACCGTTTGATAAACAAAATTAAAGCCGGCCGTGGCCACGGCGGCTAATCGGGTCTGCTGCGAGTTAGCCCGGCGGTGAATCGGGCGGCAATTTGAACTGTTTCAACGAGCCCCGTGTTGCAAGCGGCCCAACGTTCCCTACTTTATTAATAAACTACGCAGACGCGCAGTTTGTTGCTAAAATCATCGTTAAGTTTTAAAATGCAAAGCTTATGTAATTACTTACTTACTTACCTGTAGATTTTATATCCGGTAAAAGTTATATAAACCTCCTACACACTATTGTTTTGCCAATTTAACAGTTTTAAGTTTGTAGCGGAAAATCTGTTTACCAAACTTTTCGAATACGTAAATAATATTAAAAATTCAAATTTAAAATGGTTTATTAAAATGTGTGTGCTATTTTTAAGCTGTTTTCCCAAGAAAATGTGTTCTTATTACATACAAAAAAAAGTTAAAATCTGCTCAGCGCTGGCTAGTTAAGATCTTAATTTGTAAAAATGGTTGGACACATCATCATCTTTGAATCTAGCAAAAAAAATGGTGGTGCAGGTTGCCCTGCGCAGAACGCCCTGCTTAGGAATACCTTAACAGGTATATGAACTTAGGCGGCACTTATTTTGACCCCAGAATTTTCTGCAGACTAAGAATTAGAAAAAGTAAGCCAATCTAACCGTGCATTAGAAAGAGCAGCCTCTACCCAAAGGCTCGGAAAATTAACGAAATCTTTATAGCAATGCCCCTCTTATTTATGAATAAAAATCGTGGTCCATCGTTGGAGAAGCCTTGGTTTGATTTCAGTTTCAGGTCAGGTTCTTTGTGGAGGTAGTAAGGCTTAAAATTGTAGCGCCTCACAGTGCTTAGACTATATGGCATAATGAATTAAAAATTATAGCGATGGTTCTAAGAAACTACTGATTTATTGAGCTGTCATTGGATTAATATAGTGTGCTTTTTTTTAAAGGTGTTTAAGTGTCCAAAAAAACATTAGAACTTTAGATATAAACTAAATTTATTTTATTACAAAAATAATATATCTCAACCAAATCAATGAAATCGGAATCAAAGATATTGATTTAAACCAAAAGTATAAAGTAATAATGCATTTCTTTATATACGGGGTGTTATAAAATTATAGGCTGACTTAATAATTACAATCGATAATTATCAATTGTAAACAAGATTAATAATAAAAAAAAATGATGTGCTAAAAATAGGATAAGAAATTCGTTTGTACTCTTTTTAAATAAGTAATGCTAATTATAATTCAAATTACTAAAATCATTCATTGTAAAAAAATTAAACCAAATCGAATTTTCAATAAAAAGAATTATAGCTCCAATTCATCAGTTCTAAAAAATAAATTATCGACACCCATACCCAAGTAACATTTTTGGTTAAAATTAGGTAAGTTTACTTAAAATTAGAGAGTAATTTTTCCCCATAGCAAATTAAAAGGTTAAAAAAGAGGGAAATTTCCCGACATTTTCCCAAAGTGGGGACAAAAACAAAGGTAATTTGGAAGGCAGAAAACAGGTTCATTTAATTAGCACAGTTTGTGATGTCAAACTAACCTAGATGAGACTTTGACCAAGGTGAACACATTAAGTCTCTGTTTAGACAAGTTTTCAACTTCAGTTTAGCCTATATGGTTCAAAAGAAGTGAAAATGCCTTCTCGTGTGAAAGAAATTTTTAAATAAAAATAACAAAAGAGGAAAACAATAATAATGGTTGATGGGTGTTTAACCAGTTGTGAGAAAAACGGTGATGATTTTTATCAACTATTCTAATATATGGGGGTTTTAGAAATAATTTATATACATTTTGAGATGAAAAAAACTTGCGGCGGAAATATTTTCGTAGAATCCATGACTTTAACCTCCAAAAAACTCACGCGCACTTCAAAACATGTCATTTTGACAAAAAGAAATAGTGTTTTTATGTTTTTAAAATACAAAAACTATAGTTTTTTAAATTTATGACCAAATGTTGATGTTTGATCATAAAATCCATTCAGTTATATCGTTTTCCTGAAGATTATTGGGATTCTTTAAGTGAAATTAACAAAAACACAATAAACATTTTTCACAATGAAAAAAAACATGGCGTATATCCTTTTTCTCCCGATCATTGTCTTAGAGGTTGATTTTACCTTTATTTTCGTCCTCAAACGCGGAATGTCTACTGGCGTAGCCAAATTTCTTATTATTTTGAGAATAAAGGCGATTTTTCCTTATTTTAACGAATAATTCTAAGACGAACTGATACTCCGCAGTTTTCTTAAGCATAGTCGCCCAAAGTCCCCCGAAAAATATGTTGTCTTTGTCAGTCTTAGCTGTACTGAGAGAGAAAGAGTGAGATCGGGTGAGTCTTGGAGAGTTGAAAATTTGTTTCGATTCAAGTTAATTTGGTTTGGTCAGTGCGCGTGGCGTGGACCGTCAGCGTTCGGACTACTAGGTCAGTCATTAGAGCGAAAAAAATACCCCCAGCTTGCAAAGGGTGGCGTTGTCGCGATTTTGACATATTGTTATTCAAATTAGAGTCGTAAAATAAAATGAGTAATCGACCTTGGGGGGGGGGGGGCTCCCCCCGCTATCTTGGATTTAGTGTGCACGTAAAGGTTGTTTTTTTAATTACTTGGTCCCTGTACATTTTAGAAAAAAGATTTAGACAAAAGTTTCCCTACAAAAACGCTGTTGTACGTTTTTTTTGTGAAACGAATGGTTTTCGATTTATGACGCTAAACATTTGCCGTCATTTTGGATTTTGACCAATTTTATCATTTGTGGCCTTTAAATTGAAACTGCTTAATGCTAATTTTGATGAAATCTGTGAAAACAAAATAAAAGACTAACTAATAATCTATAAAATGAGATATCATTGAGTTTCCTGGGCAGTACCCTTGCTGAAATACGAACCCTGAAGTGTTAGCAGTACACCTGTTTCCTATGTATTTCCATAAAATATGCAAAATAAACCGAAATTATTCAGTTTTATGTCATTTTCTCAAAAGGTAAGCAATTTACGGAAAGTGTGTAATCAACGTAATAATAGTAAATTAAATTATCTGTTAAATGATATATCACTGAAGTGGGCCAAGTCCACGGTTAGCACTTAATTGGCATCCAAAAATTGGGGTTATTTTTTAAGATTACGAAAAATAAATGTTTTTTAGGTTTTATTCAGTTTTTCAAAAAACTAAGCATTTCAGGGAAAAATGTTAAAACACCTTGTTTAGAGAAAATAAAATGCTTTTTCGAATAGCGTATCATAAAGTTGTGTTAAAGCTATTATTGACACTCCAGGAGCGCCCGCATATTGAGGTTTAGTGATTTTTTTTTAATGACAAAAAAAGTCTACGTATATTTTACCATTTTTTTTAAACCAAGCTTTACCGGGAAAACATTTTACTCTATATTGTAGACAATTAAATTTTCTTTCGAACAATGTGTATAGTTAACATTCCGGTAACCGTTATAACACCAGGGGCGTCCAAATATTAAATTGAAGAAAAAAGTTACCACCAAATATACATATGTCCGCGTCAGTTGGAATCATATGGAAAACTTTTTTATTATTAATTAAAGGAAAAAAAGTTATTCTTCATAAAAAGTTCAAATCAATATCAAATTTTTTTAGTGGTATACGAGTTTGTAAAAAAATATGAGTTTTGCTTAAGAGTAAAGTACTTCTAAATTTGACAATATCGAAAAATGTTACAAAAAAATGTTGATCAGAATTAAAAATTACGTTTAAATATGCAAGTACATCAATTTAAATTAACACTTCAGATTATTTTGTTTTTTACTAATATTTCTATTTTGAATAAACATGTATCTTTAGTGATTATGAAACACATGATAGCCTTTTAGTTTTTCGATGATTTCTAATAATTTCGCAGTTAAAACGCGTAATAAGTGCATATTCATTTATTTTGCAAATAATAAAATACATTCAAATACTAAGTTATAAAACTAATCATATTCATATGATATTAATATTAGAAACAAACAAATTAAATTTACACTAATACTTTGACATATCCACCCTCTCGTTCAATAGACTTAATCGTTCTATTACGCGTTTTAATTGCATAATTAAAACATCGAAAAACTAAAAGGTTAAAAATAAAAATATATATTAGAAAATAATTAAATAATCTGAAGTTTTAATTTAAATGGATGTACTTGCATATTTAAACGTAATTTTTAATTCTGATCAACTTTTTTAGTAACATTTTTCAATATTGTCAAATTATAGGCACTTTACTCTTGAGCAAAACTCCGATTTTTTTGACAAACCTCGTATATTACTAAAAAAATTTGATATTTGATGACTGTATTCTAGGTTTTAGATAATGCGGAACTTTTTATGAAGAATAACTTTTTTTCTTAAAATTAATAATAAAAAAGTTTTGCATATGATTCCAACTTACGGGGACATACTGTATATATAATATGTTCCTTGAATTCTCCCCGTTAACAAAAACACGCTAAATACATATCGTTTTAGGGATAATTTTATTTTCAACAATATACAGTCAAAAGAGATTTTTTAGAAAACTTAGAAGAAAATTGAATAAAATAAATAAAAATTTTAAAAATAACCTCAATATGCGGAAGCCCCTGGAGTGTCAATAATAGCTTTAACACAACTTTAAAATGTTTCCATAAAATGCTTAGTTTTTTTGAAAACTGAATAAAACCTAAAAAAATATGATTTTTTTTCGTGATCCTAAAAAATTACCCCGATTTATGGATGTCAATCAAGAGCTAACCATGGACTTTGACCAATTTGGCGAAACATCGTTTGGAAGATAATTTAATTTTCTACAATAAAGTTGATTACATACTTTCTGTAAAAATGCTTACCTTTTACGAAAATGACATAAAACCTAATAATTTCGGTTTATTTTCGATATTCTATGGAAATACATAGGAAACGGGTGTACTGCTAACACTTCAGGGTTCGTATCCTAGCAAGGGTACTACCCAGAGAACTCAGTGATGTCTTATTTTATACTCTATTGGTTCGGTTTGGTTCGGTTTTTCGGTTTTTCAAAAATAAGCAGTTTTGCCTAAAAAAATACTCGTCAATATCCAAAATGGCGGCAAAATGTTTAGCGTCATAACTCAAAAACCGTTTGTCTGACAAAAAAATTTACAAAATCATTTTTGTAAAAAAATTTATTGTCTTCAACTTTCGTTTAAAACTTTTTTTTCTAAACCGTAATTTAAAAAAAAAGCTTTTTGTGCACACTAACTCAAAGATGGCGGGGGAAGCCGGCCACGCCCCAAGGTCAAAAAGTCAAATTTGTTTTTAGGATTCCAATGTCAACAACATATATGTCAAAATTGCGACCACACCACCTTTTGCCAGCTAAAATTTTATAATGAGTGGACTAAACTGAAACAGCTGATCGTTGAGAGTCCGCCAGTTTAGCTGTGGGAAACCGGATTGAACCAAAGTCGTTTATCTATGGCTGTGGAACAGTGAAATTATTTTGGGATTTTTAAACAAATTACCGGGAGTTATTTATAGTTAAAAGTATCATTTTGAAAAAAAGTTTAGGTTTACAGTGTAAAGTGCAAATACTTTTTATTGAATAGTAAACTTATTAAGTACAGAAACTTTCGCTATTGCATTTACTGTGTAGAAAATTTACAGTCCTTGGCGGCAGTATTAATAAACTGGTCAACTACCTAATTTTAACTCACAGTTTTTACATGGGACAACAGATGAAAACCATGATACAGCAAGTGTTTTTTTATACCTTGGATGAAAATAGGGATATAAATATTATGAATCCCGGCATGTACTAGAGGCAAGGGCTAAGAGAATAAACTTGGACAAAGGTAAGCAGGGTGGATTTATAAAAAATTATTATAAGTGTTGATTGATTGATTGATGTGAAACTTTTTAATACAATGAGCTGATTAGCTAAAAAACAAGAAAACATGAAATACCATTCAGAGTAAACATCCTTTATTTTTCAGTTTGGAGGAAAGTGACAAAAAAACATTTTAAATCCAAACAGTAGATTAAAGATAAGAAACTTTAGAATTAATGCTTTAAAATGTTTTTTTTATTTGCCACTTTGCTAAAAAACTAAGGGCAGTTTTGAGAGCAGTTATATTATTTTGTTTTTTTTTGACACCCTTGTATAATATTTTTAAATTTTAAGTATTGCAATAGACAAAACAAGCAGAAATTTTTATAAAAAGTGACATTTTGCAAACAAAAATTTTTGGTTAATTTCTCCTGCTCTTTGGGCTTCTTTGCAGTCCCTCTCCTGTCAATGGGTATATACTATATATTTTTTTTAATTTCAGGTAAAAAATTCCCAGAGTGAAGCAATTGGAATACAACCCAATTTTTATACCTTAACGAAATGTCATGAACACCATCAATTATGTATTTTGTATGTGTGCGACACTAAAAAAGTGCAGTTTTGTTTTCTGATATAATATAAATATTAAAAATAGATCTTAGGTACTTGTAAAATAGAATAATTTTCTTTAGATTAAATTAAAACTGTACCTGCATATCTTACTTGTAATAAAAGATTATAAATTATATCTCTATATAGTCTCCTTTAATAATTAGTTCAATAATTACTTATTAGGGTCACTTCACCCAGTGTGCACCCAGGAACAGGTCTTGGGGGGACCCTCACGATGTCGAATTTGAAGCAATTTTTTTGCTTTTTCATGAAATATGTGGAAAATATGTAAAAAAATCTAAGGCTTGGGGGGGCCTCGGGGCATCCTGGGTGCGGCCATGCTTCACCCCACAATTTACCTTACAATACTTTAACTTACAAGAAGGCACAAGAAGGCAACTCAGACTAATGTAAGATAACTTTTTGTGCAAAAGTGTTGCTTTTTTTATGGTATAAAATATTGTCCGTACATAAAGTCTAAGTAAAAAACTAAAAATAGAGAATTTTATCATAAGTTAGTCCCAGTTAGCTTAGGAAACTTAAATTATGTAAGGAAAATGTTAAACTCTTTGTTTGAAACTCGTAGACAATGATTGTGTAGAAATAAAATTTCGGACTTCCATTGTCTTTATTTATTTTAAAACACGACGTTTCGGTTAGTTTTTTTTTTATTTTTATTTGTCAAACACACTGTGTTTTTTTTTATTACAATCTAGTCAGTAAGACTAATTAGCAATTTTGTTTTACCTTAATTTACTAGAAAAGTCAGATTTAAACTTAGGGTTCACTCAACAGTTCTCCCCGCTTTGTTTAGTCTGTAACTCACAATTGTGTTGTGTTTATAGCATTATTTTGTTTTATGTGTAATTCACTTAGTTTACTAGCTCAAACGGCTTCACTCTTTTTAGTCGTCGAACTAGCATAGAATTGTCTAGAAGCTGAATTGCTTCCACATTCACATGCCGATGGAGTCTATCTTCATGGCTTTTTGCGTACTTTTTTATAGTCTCTGCTACAGTTTCGATTTTTAGATCTCGATGAAGGTCACTATTTCGAACGTACCAAGGTGCATTCACAATGTTTCTTAATACTTTATTTTGAAATCTTTGTACAACTAGAATGTTACTCTCTTTAGCACAACCCCATAGTTGAATACCATATGTCCATACTGGTTTCAGTATTTGTCTATAAAGCAGTAACTTATTATGAATTGTTAAATTGGACTTCCTTCCAATTAGCCAGTTCATTTTTCTATACCTTATCTCAAGTTCTTCTTTTTTTTTCTTAACATGTGCTTTCCAGCGCAATTTGGTATCAAGTGTCATACCTAGATATTTTGCCTGATTCGAATATGGTACTGGAATGTTGTTAATTGTTATTTGTATGTGATTTATATTTTTGTTTGTAAAATCAACATGAATTGATTTGGTTTCATTTAATTTTATTCGCCACTTTGTGGTCCAACTGAGAACTTGGGTGACTGCATCCTGAAGTTTCTCTATGCATTTTTCAATAGATTTTTCTACCGTCAATAAACCAGTATCATCGGCAAATGTTGCTAAGTGACAATTTTCTGGCATTGGGATATCACAAGTGAATAATAAGTATAGATAAGGGCCTAGTACGCTACCCTGGGGCACGCCTGCTTGAATTTCTCTTAAATTTGAGTATGAGTCTTCCTGTTTTACTCTAAAATGTCTATCAGATATGTATGATTCCAAAATATCCGAATACTGTTTTGGCAGAAACCTTTTTAGTTTAAAATTAAGGCCTTCATGCCACACTTTGTCAAATGCTTGTGCTACATCTAGAAAAACTGCAGAACAAACTTTTCCCTCTTCTAGTGCTTTTTCTATTATATTAGTAATTCTGTGTACTTGATCTATCGTGGAATGCTTGTCTCGAAAACCAAATTGATGAGATGGAATAATTTCTTGTCTTTCTATGATGGGTTTTATTCTTTTAAGCAATAATTTTTCATAGAGCTTGGATATAATTGGCAGCAAAGATATTGGCCTGTAAGATGACACGTCATGGAGTGGTTTTCCCGGTTTTGGAATCATGATAACTTCTGCAACTTTCCACAGTTTAGGTACATACCTAAGCCTAAAAGACGCATTAATTAGGTTGCATAGTTTTACGATAGCTTTTCTGGGGAGTTGTTTTATGACTACCCCGTTAATAAGATCATACCCTGGGGCTTTTTTCGAATTAATATTTTTGATTTCTGTTAATATTTCTTTTGGTGATGTAAGCTTAATATGGTCCTCGATTTGATGGGGTTCATTTAAATGAAAGTGTTCATCTGGTGCTTCGTGGGGCTGAAATGTTTTTTCTAAATGACTTGCAAAAATATCTGCTTTTGCTTCGTTACTCCTTGCCCACTGGTTGTTAGATTTTCGTATGGGTGGAATTTGGATAATTGGTCTTTTAAAATCTTTGGTTGCTTTCCAAAGGGAATAGTTGGTATTTTTATCATCTGTAAGCTCATTAAGAAAATGGTTAATAGATTCATTTTTTATTACTAGAATTTCTCGCCTAATGCGCTGCGTCATGTTGTTGAGATTTGTTTTGTCCCGAGGATCACGGCTTTGTTGCCACTTTCTTCTTAGTTTCCTTTTTTCCAATATAAGGTCTCTAATTTCCTTTGGATAGTTTTTTCCCTTAAAAATTCTCTTTGGTTTTGGACTGTTTTCCCAAGCTGCTTGTTGAATATTTGTAACAAAATAATCAACTTCTTTATCGATTTGTTCTGGCGTTTGCAATGGTACTGATAGGTTTATTTTTTCTGACAGACTTTGTTTAAAACTAATCCAGTCAGTCAGTTTATTAACTAGTGAGATATTTGCTTCTTTCTTTATTATGTTTTTACTAAGAGTTAGAATAATAGGTGAATGATCTGAGTGTAAATCAAAACTTTCTTCTATATCTACAAAACTTAAAGATATATTTTTTACTATAAAAAAATCAATTAGATCTGGAATTTTTCCTGGATCTGTTGGATAGTATGTGGGCTTACCAGTTGATATCGGCTCACATTGATATTCACTAATAGCTTGCAAAAGTTCTTTTCCTTTAGAGTTCGTCAGTCTAGATCCCCAGTAGGTATTTTTTGCATTAAAGTCACCTCCAATTATAAAACGGTTTCCTAATTTTCTGAGAAAATTAAGATATTGATTTTTCTTTAGTAAGTGCCTTGGTGGTATATAGACAGCACTTATGACTAATGTATATGTTTTGGTTTTTACACTTACTAATGTAGCTTGAATCTCTATGGTTTTATATCCCATCTCCTCATAGTTTGATATATTTTCTTTAATTATTACAGCACTTCCCCCATGTGCAGTATTGCTAGGGTGAGTTGTATGATACACTTTATAACCTTTAAATTTAATGTGAGACTGGTTAGTAAAATGCGTTTCTGACACAAGACAGACGTCAATTTTTTCTATGTCTAGAATAACTTGCAAGTCTTGCTGATGTTGCAAGAGACCATTGGCATTCCAAGCTAGGATTCTAAGATTACTGACCATTTTGAGGCATATTGGTAGCTCCGTTATTGCTACTTTCTAGTTTAGTTAATCGCTCATCAAGTTTGTTCAATTTCTCCAAAATTAATTGTAGTGTTTGTTTCATAGTATTTTGACTACTGATATTAATATCAGGTATAGTAGCTGTTGCTGCTACTTGGCTGTATGTCCTTGTCACAGAGTTTTGTGTGACTGTGTTTCTTGTCTGTTGGTTTTGTCTATTTGTACTCACGTTTGGTATGAGATTCGGTTTCTTAGGTTTATTTTTCAATTTTTGTATTTCCTTAGCAACAAGGCATCCTCTGTAGTTAGCAGGATGCTTGCCTCCACAGTGGATGCATTTTGGCTCAGATTCTTTTGGTTTGGGGCATTCTACAGTAAGATGTTTCCCCGTGCATTTTACGCAACGTGGTTCTTTAGCGCAATATTTTTGCGTGTGTCCATAAGATTGGCATCTTTTGCATTGAGGGACTAACTTTGAGGTTTTTAGTGCTTTTATTTCCACTTCAATCCCAAGGATACTGGAAATTTCAAAAATTTTGTTGATATCTTCATCGTGGCTGAATGTGAGCATAAACATGTTAAGAGGTTGTCTTGTTCTCCATTTAAGTTTGTTGCTGGCCTCAAGTGCCTTAAAACCTTTTTTTTGTAGATCAGCTACAATTTTTTGTGGGTCACATGAGAAGTGTAGCCTATTCGCTATTACTCTAATTGGCCTTATTTGTTTGTTTTCGTATGAGTGCCATTGATGCTTTATTTCATTAAGCATTTTAGTAACCAGCCGATAGCTGTCTGCGTCTTGTACATTTATTTTAATATTTTCGTTATTTAAAACTTTTATTTTAACTCCTTGTATGATATTTAACTTTTCATAAATATCATTAAAATTATTTACGCCATTTACCATAATCGGTGGAGGTAATGGAGCTTTTTTAACCTTAGTTGGGGGTTCTTCATTTTGTGTTTTATTGGAGGGCTCTCCAGTGCCCGAGCTTTGTTGTGGTGGTGAGAGTGAAGTATCCATTCGACGTTTTTTCCAACCTTTTCCTTTTTGTCTGATCCACTCAGTTTCTCTTGCCAGATCGTCCTCATCAGTATTGTAGTCCATGTCAGACTCTTCTTTTTTAGTGACTTTTGTCTCTAAATCTGCAAATTTTCTTTGCATACTTTCCAGTTGACTTCGGAGATAATCCACTTGTACACTAAGTGAATTTTTTTCGTTTTGGGATTTTTTCCATTCGCTATATAAAACTTCTTCATTTTGTGTTCTAGCATGGCTATCCTGAAATAATTCGGCATTATCCATTTTTTCTTGATTTTGTTTGGGCTTTTCGCTAATTTTTAAAACAAGTTTCACAGGTGATGGTACACTTTTTTGCTTTTAAACATGATATATTATTTATAATACACATTGTATATAGATTCTCAACACAGGTATCTCGCGCGCGATGTTTTTTGTAAACAAAACAAACTCCGACTTTGACCTCGTTAGCACTATCATGCAGGTACGATGCAATATAACCGTACTGAACTGCGATCGAACGAATACTGATTTTTTAACAGTTTACACTTGATAACGGTTAGAGATACTTACTAACCGAAACGTCGTGTTTTAAAATAAATAAAGACAATGGAAGTCCGAAATTTTATTTCGAAAATGTTAAAGCTGAACCAGCCATTATATGGTTTAAAAAAAAATTAAATTAAAGCTTTTGTATAAAAAAATAAATACTGTGTCGGTAAAAGTCAATAATAATATAATTTAAAAAAAAAACACAATAAAGTGTAGAAATTACATTATATCATATATATTATATCACATTTTGTCTAAATCACTTTGCACTACATTTTTCATAATTTCATGTTGCTGGAGTCTGCAGTTTTTGCTAAAAAAATGATACTTATTTAGCAAAACAAATCAAGTTAAATTCGAGAGGTGACCACCTGAAGTACACCATAAGACAAAATTTAAAAATAAATTCTTGGTCCTGTAATGTGTTTCAGGGTACTCTATAGTGTCCGGTGCTATATATTCCTGAGAAAAAAGCTATACACCAACTAGCTTTCAGTCCTTAAAATGATGGATGAGGCTTTTTAATTTATAAAATATTTCTCAAAACTTAGGCTGTATGGGGGCAGGGCCTCGAGCCCCCTCGCATGGTTGCTCTCATGAAAATACATCTACAAAATATTGACATACATGTCCAAATTTTGGGTTGTTATCCCCTCTGCTTTCTCTAAACATAAACCCTTGTAGTGTCATCCTTAATGGGAAACCAATAACTACATAAGGATTTCTATGTAGATATGATATTTTCATTAAGAATGGCAGTGTTAACTATATGTACACAGACTTACCTCATGAAGTTCAAGCTGCTTCCTCTTTTTTGATGCTCCTTATCAATTTGTGTGGCAGTCACAGCTAGAGGATTATAGTTAGAGAATCCAATTAGGGTGATCTTTATTTAGAAAATCAGCAGATCTTCCTGAAAACAAAACAATTTTAAACAATATAAACAAAGAGCTATTTTTTAGAATTCATTACCTGTTTTAAAGTGTGTGGAGCATTCTTTACTTGAGATTCACTAAATCCTCCTCTTCTAAGGGCTTTAATCCACATCTCCTGTCACCTGCATTTTTCAATGCAGCAGGAATCCGAAAAAACTTCACATGGTCTCTATTTCAGAATTTAGTGAAAAAAATATTACATTTAACCTCAAATTGGTTTGTTTGTGTTGTGACGTCATCTGAAAATGATCTTCTTTCTCGTTTTCAACTTCTTATACGTAATTTTTATCAGGACAAAATAAAGTGCAACTTTTAACCTAGCCAACGCCGAACTTTGCATATGGTTAAATAAAATGGCAGATTTTCCTATATAGTTCAACGATGCGTTTTAGGTTGTACTTATTTAATAAAAATTATAATTTTCAACCTGTAACTTAACCAAAATGGGCCCTGCCTTGAAGGAATTCATTTAGGTCAAAAATAAGTAACTCTATCTTACAGAGCCATCCAAAAAAGTTCTTAACTTTCAAGAAGTCTTTAAGGTCAAAATATACACTATTTTATAAGCTATGTTGTCTTAAAAATGCCTAGGGAAATCGAGAACCTCAAAGTAGAATATTAGGTCAGGTTTAGCACAAACTGTGTCGTTACTTTGTCTTTATAGCTGAAACGAGTTTAAAAACTTATAAAGAAGAAAATAATTAGAAAGTTTTTCCTAAAAGAATTCTTAAAAATTTATTGTCTATAAATAACGATTTCTTGGGTTATTTGTTCCAGTTTATGACATATTTTATAAACCTTTAACTGCAAAGTAATTTTTTAAGTATAAAAGTAGAAGTTTTGACAAGTGATTGGAAATTTTGACCCTTCAGCTTGCCAATATGCCCTAAAATGTTACTTGGGTAAGTGCTTTTTTGAAATTTATTTTTTTTATTAAAAATTTCACAAAAATCGGTAATACCAGAGAAATAATTATGCTTGGCGATTTTAATAGCCGAACTGGTAGGCAAACCCAGAGCAAAGTGATAGGACCATTTGGAGAGGAAGTAACAAATGATAATGGCTTAAGACTGATGCAATTGTGTGAAACACACAACCTAAAAATAAAGAATGTTTTTTTTAAACATAAGGATATTCATCGATATACCTGGATTCAGCCAACAAGAAATCTTAAATCAATCATTGACTATGCTATAGGTGGACAACACTCGCAATTAAAGTGGTATGATGTGCGAGCACTTCGTGGTGTTACCTGTGGATCTGACCACCATCTGGTAAAAGCAAAAATATTATTCCCTGTAAGAAAAACAAATTGTGGCCAATTAAAATGCGTTGGGTGACATTTGTGGCAACTACAAGACGTTGCCGCCATTTTGTGACACTGTAAATAGAACAATACCGCTGTGCCAATTTATGACACTAAGATCAAATTACTGAGTAATTAAACAAATATCTAGAAGCAGAACTGTATTTTCCAGCTAGGTAAAACATTGATATGCCCGGTAACTTTTATACAGTGGTGAAGGGGGGGGGGCGTTCAGAAATAAGAAAATTTTAAGTGCGCCACAGTGTTTTAATACCAATGTTTTACAAAGAAGATCTTAAATAAAATACAGTTCAACTCAAACGTTGTAGCCAAACAATGAAACTCTACTTACTTCCGAGGCTTCCAGAGTATTTGTGTAGTTAAAAAAAAACCAAAAATAATTGACTAATAAACAAAATAAGATTTCAAAAGATTCCTAAATGAATCAAAATGACACAAATAGAAACTACTTTATAGGTTGATGCACATTTCCAACAGGTCACAGTGTACCTACATTTGAGTCAGTAGTTTGAGACTCCATTATATAAATGATTGTTAAAAAAACATACTTACAAAATCATTCCGTCATAGGGGAGATCTGGACCAATTATCCGCTGTCGTCATTCTACGTTGGGTAGAATGAGACAGACAGCAACCCAGTCCGAGATCTACCCCATGAGGTAAAACAGTGTAAGGAAACCGCAAAAAAAAATATAACCTCATCTCTCTTTTGTCTCTGCAAAGTTGGTTCACATTGGATTGTACAAATAACACAAAGATTTAGTTCATCTTGTTTATTTTAAAGGTAAAGCTGAAAAAAAATACTGGAGACATGAAATATGCAAAAAAATTAAACAAGTTCGGGCCAAAGTAGCAAGGCACTTTAAATTTGACAGGAGAAATTGTCTTAAATGAATGAAATGAAGGAAAACAAGTCAACTTAGTAAATATGCCGCAAAATCTTGGGTTATGACGGCATACCTTTATCTTGCGTTCACAAGAAGTGTTAAAATTTATGGAAAAAAATTATATAAAAAAAAATGGTTGCTTGCGTAAAATTGAAGAAAACTCCTACCTTTGTCCTTGATTATTTTATGGTTAAAGAAGAGGGTGTTTTGATTTGTAAACCTCGAAGTCCCCAAACATCTTCCTGGCAACTCCAGGTTCTGCTCTGGCCGCGCCTTCCCTTGGTTGCTTAGCACATGATGCTAGGGCAGCACATGATGGTCAAAATGTAGCTGATTCTTGCCCGAGCGTAAAAACCCTGTGGAAAATGGAATGTTTCAGTTTCCTGGAATTCGTCTATTTTGCACGAAGTTCCCCTACAACGAGTAATTTAAATGAAGAACCCCATGTCGACTCTATAAAATAAAGTAGATTTAAACAGATGAACTTAAATAATCCTAACGTACCTTTCCCAGGGTTACAGTGCTACACCCGGCTTCACACCAGCGTCCAGCACAACTTTCCCGTCGATGGAATGGACAGGGCTGTAGACAAAGGAGAAAAACAATATATAGTTTTTATCCAAAACGTGGTTTTAAAAAATATAAAAAACTCCAAAAATTCCCCACGTCTCTTGTCGAAAAAAGTACATTTCACACGAAAAACAATTACAATTTGGGAAGCAAATATTGTCTTAAATAATTTAAAAAAATAATAAAAAAAAATCGAACTTACCGCTCTTATTTCCCGTAGAAATGGCATAGGCTGCCTTAAATCCCTCTCAAGGGTGTGAGCGTCACTCTAAGATTAGCCTAAACACGACGGCTCACAGTAAACCGTCTTTGGTATAATCCGCAACTACTGCAGTGCCAATAACCATAAAACCAATGGCGACACCAGTAGACGGCCACCAGCCCAGTTAAAATTCCTTAGGAAAGAGACAAGGCACTTTGTCGAGAACACAAAAAATGAAGTGGCCGGAAACCGTTCGTAGATCTTGTGGGGACAGTAAAACGCAGTACCAACCAAATTTTCCCGGTTAAATTCAAATAAGAATGCAAACCTATTTATAAAAAAAAAACGCTCTCATCGAAAAATCACTAAGTCCGGTTTGCAAGACTGGAGGAAAAAAACCCGCGGTTTTCAAACTAACCAATGAGGAAATACATCAATACTTTGGTACCGGTATATAGGGGGCAGCATCGACCAAGGGGATATTGAAAATACGTAAAACGCACCTAGAGGATCTATTTCCAAGGTTGAAATTTTTATAACAAGGACATCGAAACACCCTCCATACATAAGCCGAACAATTGCCTAGCGGACCCCTGCCGACATAGCAAGTAGGAGGAAAATAACCAGCCGGACTATAAGAAGCTCAGCATTGAAACCATCAACTGTAAAATCAATTACTGGAGATTCGAGCATGCATCAAACCCAGGAATATTTGAACATTCAACCAATTCCCATATGAGTAAAGCTATACTAAGTGTAGAATTTAGTTGTATTTTAGTTACAGTTTCAGTCAAAAGTTTCCTTTGCTCTTTATAAATGCTTTCTCTAAGATTCGTATGGTTTGACGCCATTTTTGTAAAACATTTCTACATTAATAAAGTTGTTTCTGAACTTGAACCTAAAAATACACACTGAACTACTACTTAAACTCGGCACAAGAGTGTTCAGATGTTAACTCACACGATTTCGTTTATTCTTTTAGTCTTGGTTTTTATCCCTCGTTTATCTCCCATTTACAAAAGTGCATAACTCGTATTTATTTTATCTTCTCCTCATCAAATTATTAAAGATATCAAAGGGGCGGAGCCTCGGTTGTTCCTGGTCGACCCAAATATGTTTTCGTGCTATCAAAACTAGCTAATCCGTGAAGGATATGAGGTTCGGATTGTCCCAATATCCTCGAAAATAAACATAAACGAATGAAATATTCATCTAAATGTTTCCTTCCTGTTACTGAAACCATTTGTGATGCGGCAACGCCGCCATTCCCCAGCAGAACAGCTGTTTATCTCCGTGAACGTCAAAGAAAATTACTAAATTCCACAGATAAACAAAACAATCAAAAGTTCCAATGTGATTTTTCCGAAACCGGTGATCCTAAATTCCAATTACGATGTCCAGATAATACGGTGTGCGCAATGTCCACAGTAATTCGATGGAATGTCTCCTTTATAATGTAACTTTTTGGACACTATATAACCTCCAAACCTAGCTCTATAAAATACCCTTAATTTGTGTACAGAAAGACGAGTCGAAGAGTCTTGATTATTTACCTAAATAAACAAATATGTAACGTTGCCTTAAACGTAAAAACGACATGTTACATAATCCCCCGCCAACTTCAAGACGATTAACCTAAAAAGGTTAATCGGAGAGATCCGCTGCCGACTTAAGGTCTTTGGCATGCCAGCTCCCTGGTAGTACTTTACCCGATGGTTCCTGAAGCTCAAATATCCATGGAGAAATTTTATTCCTAATCACATAAGGACCAACAAATTTCGGTGCTAACTTCTTCGAGAAAAACTTCGCAGCATCTGACAACACATAATTCTTCTTTCAAACACGCTGACCCACAACAAAGTTGGGTACCCTTGTACGCAAATTATACTGAACTACGTTTTTCTCTCCCGCCACCTCTAACCTTCTCTTAACATAAGTATCAAACGGGGTACTCCGAAGACCATAAATACTTGCTCCTCAAGATGCTTGACAACAGCTTGAGTAGGGGCTGTTCGCATTGGAAAAACTAAGGAAAACTTACTCAAATAGTCCTTATCGACGAGAATCCAGCAATTACCCTTTGTCGAACGAGGTAAAGGTCCACATAAATCTGTTGAAATAATTTCCCAAGGACGAGTTGGTTTTGGGTGAGTGAGATATCATCTGATCAGATACACCTTGTGTATCACCTTTATGAGCTGCACAGACAAAGCATTTCTTTACAAAAGTTGCCACGTCCTGGCGCATTTTTGGCCAATAATATTTCTCTGCCAGTCTGTGGAAGGTTTTATACACACCCATATGTCCTGCGGTAGGAGGATCGTGAGCTTCTCCAATAATTCTACGCCTATGATCTTTGAGAACTACCTCTTTCCAATATTCGTTAGATGGTGAAAGTTGAGGGTATTCTTGTTTGACATATTTATACAACTTATTATCAGTGTATCTCCAATTCATAAATTTTAACGGTGATTCTACGACCCTCTTTACCATCTTTTGGTACCATCGATCTTTAGTTGCTGTTGAAACGTCTCTGGGCTGCGAAATTGTATCAATCATGGGTACTGCGCGAGACAACATGTCCGGGACAACTAAATCTTTCCCTTTCCGATGGATTACTTCAAAGTCATATTGCTGCAGTTTTACAGACCAACGAGCAAGTCTTCCACTGGGCTCTTTTAAGCTATGAAGCCATTTTAAGCTAAAATGATCTGTTATGACCTTAAATGAGATCCCCTCAATATATGGCCGGAGCTTCTCTATCGCCCAAACCAATGCCAAACATTTTCGCTCGGTGGTCGTGTAAACACGTTCTTGCTTAGTCAAAGATCGACTTAAATAGCATATGACTTTGTCTCCTTCAGGATAAGGTTGCGTTAGACATGCTCCTATTCTATATCCTGATGCGTCTGTTTGAATGACAAAATCTTTGGTATAATCTGGACATGTAAGAATCGGTGCAGTCACTAAAAGTTCCTTAATCTTAATAAATGCTTTTTCGCAGTCTGGAGTCCAATCGAACTTTTGATTTTTCTTAGTTAGAGCTGTAATTGGAGCTATTATCGCTGAAAAATTCTCTATGAGACGTCTATAACAGGAAATTGTACCTACAACTCTACGGACTTCTCTGACAGTTCTTGGCCTCTGGAGCTCTAACATGGCTTTAATTTTATTAGGGTCAACTCGGATGCCTCGACGGTCCACTACGAATCCTAAATAAGTCATTTCTGGCCTACACAGTTGGTATTTCTCCCAACTTACCGTTATCTTTGCATTCTGCAATCTTCGTAGGACTTCCTAGAGAATTCTAAGATGTTCAGAAAAGCTCTGTGTGACAATTACGAGGTCATCGAGATACGTACACGTAGGGGTCTAAATCGTTCCCTATGATGCTATCTATGAGTCTGCCAAGTTGCAAGTGCATTATGAAGACCAAACGGTAAACGCTTAAATTGGAAGAGACCTCGTCGACAGATGAATGCTGTTAGTGGCTTCGATGATTCTTCCATTGGTACTTGCCAGTAAGCGCTTTTGATATCTAAAGTTGACAAGTATTTAGCATCTTTCAACTTGTCAAGAGTCTCGGATACGAGTGGTAAAGGATAACTATCACGTGCCGTCACTGAGTTCAATTTGCGGTAGTCTACGCAGAACCGATATTTCTTTGTATTTTTCTTTTGTACCATTACCACTGGTGAAGCCCATGAACTGCTACTACGTTCTATAACATCAAGTTTCAGCATTTCATCGATTTCGTCGTCAATAAGTTTTTGAATGACCGGTGAGACCTTATATGAACGTTGTCTTATCGGTGCTGCATCTGTTGTAATCTTATGCTCTGCTTTGTCTGTACATCCTAGTGAGTCACCCATAATAGTCTTATATTTAACGACCTATTCCTCTAGTCATTCTGATTCATAAGGTGTAAGAGTTGTTTGTTGGTCTGACATTTCTAAAGAACAAATCACATCTTTATTATCGGCAAAGTGCCACTCATTAGTACTTAAGTTCGGTACTATACTCATCGAAATCCAAAAATCTAATCCCAAAATCAGAGTGTGCGGCAACTCAGGAACGACGACGACTTCTATTAACCTAAATTTATCCTGAACTCGCATAGGAAGCTGCACTGTCCCAATACTACTCGCGCTTTGACCATTTGCCACAATACAACTCGTCTTCTTCCTGGTATCAAGTGAAAAACCAAACCTCTTGATGATTGACCAACCATGATTCCCTAAAAAGGTACGTGAAGCCCCGGAATCCAACAAACCTAATAACTTATTTCCGAGCACATCCACATCTAAATAAGGTCTCATCTTTACGAGCATGACTTATCACATAATCTAAAACGTTCGTTAGCCTATCGGTCGATGCTTGTTCAGGCTGACTCAAAGGTCGACCGCCTACGAGCGCCTGGGTCCGTTTCCCTGACGATTACAATTTCGACATTCTCTTACTGTTACCCCTGCTTGTCCACACGAATAACACTGCTTACCTCTAGGTAATGCGCACCCGATCGCCATGTGCCCTGTTTGGTTGCATCTATAACATACCACGTCCCTATTCGCCCTACCAGACCTAACACCTTGTGGTGGTTGTCCATCTCTGTCATTTACACTAGACTGACCACTAGCTGGTTGTTGTCTCTCTCTATCAGCTCTAGCAGAGGAACTGCTTGTTGGCTGTCGCCTATCTCTGTGGAATCTATTAACAGGATGATTTAAATTCTGTTGGCTCGATGTCCCGGTACTTGATATCTGAATCTGAATTGTATCGATCCCTGTTGGAAAATCGTCATTGTCGCTCTCTACGTCAACGTATGCCAAGTCAGGTTCAATAGATTGGTTTTTCCTAGGGATAAAGTTCTCTTCCTCTAAACCATATCTCTGGTCTATTCTACGACACAAATCTTTTAGATGTGATAGGCTATTGACCTCAGTAGCAATCAACCCATTCTTATAGATGTCTGCTATATTTCTGAAGACGATAGGTAATTTTGCCTCTTCAGAAACAGGACAGCCAAGTCTTTGGAAGTATGTGTTTATGACAGCAATATAGGTCCCTATAGACTCTCCAGGGCCTTGGTTACGTTTTTGGATTTCCTTTAACAGCTTCTCGCCATATGAAGAAGAAAGATATTCTGCCATGAACCTCTGTTCCAGCTGTTCCCATGTATGGACTTCTCTTCGAACATCTTTATAAAAAGTATAGGCTGATTTTTCAAAAAGATCAATGCCTGAGTTCAGTAACACCTTTTTGCTAACTCCTCTAGCCTGACTCAACTCGTCCACTCTCTCAAAAAATGCGGTGACGGAGATTGTACCCCTCTCACCTGTAAATTTAAGGTTCCATTTATGCGGAGGTACAGGTGCAATGTGATATGAAGTACCAGGATCACTTGACATTGGTACTGGCGATGAACATGAAAATGGTCGTGACTGAGCAATTGGTGCAATGCTACTTTGGAGGGCAGCTAGACTCAAAGGAACGGTAGACGGTTGTTGATAATGAAAAGCTGCTGTACCGTCATTCTGAATTAGCATTGGGGGTGGTGCCTGTATTGGTGCTTGAGTTGAGTTCGTTAGCACTGGAGCGATGACCGACGGTTGGTTCGTAGGCTGTTGAGCTGTTCTTTGTGTGCTCGAGTGCTGTGGTTGCGGGAGATGAGACTCGCTGGGAATGTTGCCGACATTTGTCGAGTGATCTGAGCTTCGACTCGTTGATTAGGTTTCAGATGCTTCATCATCATCTGAGGTCACGCCAACTCTTAATAAATCTGTTGCTTGGCTCTGCAACCTCCCAATCAAACTCAAGTTTTCCGCAACCAGTATGCCTTTCGTTTGACTTTCTTCAAAGTTGGATGGATTCATGTTATTTATCCTGGCTAACACGTGTTCCAACCTTACAGCAATTTTCCTAAACTCTCCCCCTTTGCTCGTACCAGAAAACTTCTCTACCAGCGGTATCAGACTATCAAGCTTCCTCATGCAGCTAAAAGCATCTTGGCCAAATTTAAAGGGATACGGAGGGTATTTCATACTTGCATCAGTCTTTTCTCTTTGTTTGATCAGTATAAGCTGTTGTTTCATCTCTTTTACCGATCCAATAGCTATGCCTCTCCATGTTAACTCATAGATTAACTCGTCCTTGACTAAGTACCTTATGTCAGACAACCGACTCAAAGAAATAGCCATGGTGCCTTTTATATTCAAACTTTAATTAAAACTGTTAATTATACCTCCCAATTATAAAAACTAAACCACGCAATAACAAACACAAAGTTCACTTTAAATTCACTAGTGAAAATCACTATAAATTTTCTCACAAATGTAGAAAGTATAAAACTTAAATACGGGCAGACGCGAACAAACCGACAAACACCGGAGCAGTAAGAAAATAAAATTTATTTGCATTTAAAAATGTAATCATAGTTTATATTAAGTATTTGTACAACCAACTATGACGTCCAGAGAGAAATAACTACTTAAATCCTAAATTAGAATTAACAAGTAGCCATAACAACAGTTAAAAAAAAATAAAAGAGGGACAAGAGTTTTGGCAGTGTTTAGGTCTTATGTTCCACTCCTGCGTGAGTAAAACCAAAAAAAAATAATTGCGCTTATCCTAGCTGAACTGGATTAAAATTAAAGTTAAGTGATGTTTGTTTACCTCAGCAACCGAATAGGTAAATTTATCCCTAAATGGAACGTACAACAGACTACCTATAACAATAAAATCCCAAAGCTGTTGTACACAGTTAATGCTAGGGTATACTCCTGCTATTGCAGAACGGCTCCACTAATAAACTCCTCAAAAAAAACCCAAATCGCCGTATACAATGATTTTTCTCAAAAGAATAAATCAAAACCCACTTTAACCTGCTTACCTATCCTGAGGTTACACGAACCATGCATTGCTTAAGGTAACATCATCCCTTAATATATAAGTGAACGCAATAAACTTTGGAACAGATGATCATGTTATAGAAATGGTAAAATATGCTCAATTAAAAAAAATCCGCTAGCTAAAATTGCGTCGAATTAGACTAGTAAGGATGTTGTGTGTAATTAAAAATTTTTTTTAAAAAAATTACCGATAGTATATTAAAGAATTATACAAATAACGTCTTGGTAGGACTGCAACTCTCTAATCCTCATTAGAATGAAATTCCCAAAATTTAAACTAAATTGATGCAAACCATGGTCAAGAAGACCCTAGGATCATACCGAAAGGTGTCAAAAAAAAATTAAAAAAATAATAATAAATAAAATTTTGGTGTTGACCACAGTAGCCCAATAATAAAAAAAATGAATTGGCTCACTAAAATTTCCAAAATATTACTCTACCCTGATGGTACTTTGGAGTAGGGAGAAAAAAAAAATTAAAACAAATGATGATAGGTTCGGTTCGGTTCGGTTCGGTTTTTTAGAATTTAGAAATAAAAATATTTAAATAAACTGGTAAAACCATTGTAGAGGTACTACTATGCACCAAGAAGAAAAAATTGCAACAAGAAAATCAAGTTTCCCTTTTAAAAAAAAAAAATATTTAAAAAAAATATTAAAAAAAAAATAAAAATTTTTAAGTGGGGTTGCAGCTCCTATTAACGATTTTAAAAGAATTAAAATAAAATTAGCACTAGAAAAATCTTAATAGAGTTATGTCATGCAACAGTTTTTGTTATTTTCCTTTAAAAACAGTTGTAGATTTCCTTTCCTCTCCCAAAACTGTGTGAATGTAAAAAGTGAATGAGCTAGAAAAATTAATTTACTATACGAAAAAAAAAGAATTGAAGATAAAATTTACTTAAGAATCATAAGGTATAAAAATCGTGATTGCAAAAAAAAACAATCAGTTTAGGAAAAGTTAAAAAAATATTTATGTTCCAAAAAAACAAACGATGTTAGTATATTTTTTTAAAATTATTACTGAAGGAAATAAACAACGTGAGTATTTATTTACTGTACCACTATAATAATGTGAACCTAAGTTTTAAACTTTGCACTCAACCCCGTAAAGAATTATCTTGTGTGCACTTTCAAAAAAAACAAATATGAAAACAATTTCAAGGTTCACCTATAAGAACGTTGTAAAACTAAATCTGCCTACTCAAGTGTCTTTACACACAACATCTAATCAAAAAAAAAATTTACTGCTTAATTCATTCTCAGATCCTTATTCCTGGTATTCACGAGATATAAAATTAAGTTGGGCCCTTTCCACAACTATTAGTCAAAGCAAAATTACCAAATGTCCAAGGGCTAATGAGACCCTATCACTTACAAATGACATTTTGAAATGAAACAGTTGGGAATCCTGCGTAAAAACCAGAAAACAAAATCAAGAACCAAAAACTATTACATTAATTTTAAAAGAACATAATAAAACTCCCGGCCCCAATTAAACTTTTGTTATCTCAACAAAACTCGGCCTAAACCCAAAAAAACCTTTTATTAGACATTTCCCCTATTTCCTAAGTATAATGTCAATAAACCCAAAAACTTGTGATTTCCATTCCAATCCCGTCTGGACCTTATATATTTTTGAAACAGGCGAAACAATATCTTATTTCAAAGAAAGGGTGATGATATTTTGAAGCACCCTGTGTAAAAATCTGCTTCATTATTTGAGGTCACCAGTATGAAATTATTTTAAAATTAAAAAAAAAATGAAATGAAAAAAAATTATTTCCCAATTGTCCACAACTTCCAAGTCTTCATCCCTAAATAGGTACTTTCTTAGTCTAACACCATCCATCGTTATCCAACATAACGCTTAAATTTCAGAAGCAACAAAACGAAGATTGAGTGAAAAAACTAAGCAAGTAAGTTGTAAGTTGAGTTACAATGGGCGCAGATGACAGGCCCCTTTAAGTACACACCACTGTCCTGAAATACAAACTATCAAAAAAACTGAAGACTAGCATATCTGCCGTCAAACAACATTTGGCATGAAATAAAAATAATTCCATATCATAACAGTATCCTCAAAAACAAAACGTTTTTTTATTATAAGAGCCAAACACCTAACCAATAAATCTTGTTATTTAAAATTATGATTTGGAAGTAAAAAGATTTATTTATTCCTGCCTGATCAATTAAGACAAAAAAAAGTTCACCTTTTGTAACTCAAGAAATTCCTGTTCGGTCCCCAAAAAAAATATAACCTATCTGGTCACCCTTTAAAACTACGACCACTATAAAAACCGTTTTGACCAAAACAAGAATTCGAGAAGTTATGTTTACAGAAAAAAAATAATCTTTTTAAGAAAAATTAAATTATTTAAAACGAATTAAAATTTTGAAATATTTTTACCAATTACCACCGCCTAGTATTTATATTTAGTTGAAAGTCTCTCTTAAATTCACTGACCAATTTCACGGCCTCAAAATGACATTACTTAAAAAAATTACTGAACTTTACAAATGAACTAAAAAAATCAAAAAAACTTATATCTATATCTGTCTCAGTTAAACATTTCTTTTGTGGTATTATATCTAGTTGGGCTTCAAATTCATTTTCTCTGTATTCAATCTGAAGCAGGCAAAACTTCTCAAGGCTTAAACATAAATGTTTGCTCTCCATTGGCCATGACCAAGCTATGACCTGAACGCAGAAAAAAATACAGAAAAAAAAAATGTACAAAAAAAAAATTAAAATAATTTTTTTCTTTTTTTTTCCAAATTCAAAAAAAACGAAAAAGAATTACATCAGATGTTAAAAAACTAGCCAAAACTCACGTTGGGCGCCAATTGTGGCCAATTAAACTGCGTTGGGTGACATTTGTGGCAAACTAAAATACGTTGCCGCCATTTTGTGACACTGTAAATAGAATAATAACGCTGTGCCAATTTGTGACATTAAAAAACTATTGAATAATTAAACAAATATCTGGAAGCAAAACTGTATTTTCCGGCTAGGTAAAACATTGATATGCCCGGTAACTTTTATACAGTGGAGAAGGGGGGGAAATAAGAAAATTTTAAGCGCCACAGTGTTTTAATATCAATGTTTTACAAAGAAGATCTTAATTAAAATACAGTTCAACCCAAAAGTTGTAGCCAAACAATGAAATTCTACCTACTTTCAAGGCTTCCAGAGTATTTGTCCAATTAAAAAACCCAAAAAAAAATTGACTCATCGACAAAATAAAATTGTAAAAGATTGAATTAAGATGACAAAACTAGAGGCACGTTACAGGTAGATGGACTCCTTTAACAGGTCATAGTGTATCTACATCTGAGTCAGTAGCGTAAGACTCAATTATATGAATGATTGTTAAAAAAAAATATACTTCCAAAATTATTCCGTCATAGGGGAAATCTGGACCAAATATCTGCTGTCATCATTCTACGTTGGGTAGAATGAGACAGACAGCAACCCCGTCCGAGATCTACCCCATGAGGTAAAACAATGTATGAAAACCGCAAAAAAAAATATAAACTCATCTCTCTTTTGTCTCTACAAAGTTGGTCATTGGGTTGTACAAATCACACAAAAATTAGTTCATCTTGTTTATTTTAGGTGTAAACCTACTGTAAAAAAACTGGAAACATGAAATATGTTAAAAAAAAAAGGATGAAACAAGTTCGGGCCAAAATAGCAAGGCATTCCAAATTTCACGAGAGAAATTGTCTTAAATAAATGAAATGAAGGAAAACAAGTCAACTTAGTAAATACTCCGCAAAATTTTGGTTATGACGTCATACCTTTACCTTGCGTTTACACGAAATATTAAATTATACTATAAAATTTATGGAAAAAAATTATATCTAAAAAACGGTTGCTTGCGTGAAATTGAAGAAAACTCCTACCTTGGTCCTTGATTATTTTATGGTTAAAGAAGAGGGTGTTTTTATTTGTAAACCTGGAAGTCCCCAAACATCTTCCTGGCAGCCCCGGGTTCTGTTCTGGTCGCGCCTTTCCTGGGTGCTTAGCACATGGTGCTAGGGCAGCACATGGTGGTCAAAATGTAGCTGATTCTTGCCCGAGGTTAAAACCCTGTGGAAAATGAAATATTTCAGTTTCCTTCGTCGGTTTTGCACGAGGTTCCCCTACACCGAGAATCCCAAATCACGAACCCCATGTCGACTCAATAAAATAAAGCAGATTTCAACAGATGAACTAAAATCACCCTAACATACCTTTTCCAGTGTTACAGTGCTACACTCGTCTTCACACCAGCGTCCAGCACAACTGTCCCAGTGATGGATTGGACAGGGCTGTAGACAAAGGAGAAAGAAAAACAATATATAGTTTTCATCCAAAACGTGGTTTTAAAAAATATTAAAAAAAACTCCAAAAATTCCCCACGTCTTTTGTCGAAAAAGTACATTTCACACGAAAAATAATTACAATTTGGGAGGCAAATATTATCTTGAAGAGTCCTTAAATAATAAAAAAAAATTAAAAAAAATAAAATCGAACTTACCACTGCTCTTTCCGTAGGAATGGCGTAGGTCGCCTTTTAATCCCTCTCAAAGAGGATGTGAGCGTCACTTAAGATTCGCCTAAACAACGACGGCTCACTTCTACAGTTTCTGGGATATCTCCTGCAATCGCTGCAGTGCCAATAAACAAAAAACAATGGCGATCCCAGAAACTGTTGTCGACCCACCGCCGACTCTTTAGGAAAAGAGAAAACACACTTTGTCAAGAACACAAAAAAAAGTGAAGTTGCCGGAAATCGTTTCTAAATTTGGTTCATTGGAACAGTACCAACATAATAAGGATGCAAACCTATTTATAAAAAAAACGCTCTCGTCGAAAAATCACTAAATCCGGTTTGCGAGCCTGGAGAAAATAACCCGCGGTTTGCAAACTAACCAATGAGGAAATACATTAATACATCCGTACCGGTCTACAGGGGGCAGCATCGAACAAGGGGATATCAAAAATACGTAAAACGCATATTGAGGTGTTGTTGGATCTATTTCCACGGTTCAAATTTTTATAACAAGGACATCGAGACACCCTCCATACATAGACCGAACATTTGCCCACCGGACCCCCGCGGACATAGCAAGTAGGAGGAAAATCACCAGCAGGACTATAAGAAGCTCAGCATTGAAACCATCAACTGTAAAATCAATTACTGGAGATCAGAGCATGCATCAAACCCAGCAATATTCGAACACTCAACCAATTCCCATATGAGTAAAGCTATACTGAGTGCAGAATTTAGTTGTATTTTAGTTACAGTTTTAGTCAAAAGTTTCCTTTGTTCTTTAGATATGTTTTCTCTAAGATTCATATGGTTTGACGCCATTTCTGTAAAACATTTCTACATTAATAAAGTTGTTTCTGAACTTGAACCTAAAATACACATTGAACTACTGCTCAAACCCGACCTAAGAGTGTTCAGATGTTAAGTTTGCTCACCACTAGCTAGCCCTACACAACCTTCCAATCCGATTGAGTTAGCTATTACCTTTATTTAACAATGATTATATATAAATTTATATAATATAAAAATACGATTTTGTTTATTCTTTTAGTCCTGGTTTTTATCCCTTGTTTATCTCCCATTTACAAAAGTGCATAACTCGTATTTATTTTATCTTCTCCTTATCAAATTAATAAAGATATCAAAGGGGCGAAGCCTCGGTTATTCCTGGTCGAACCGTGGACCCAAATATATTTTCGTGCTATCAAAACTAGCTAATCCGTGAAGGATATGAGGTTTGGAAGAGAAATGATTGTCCCAATATCCTCGAAAATAAACATATGCGAATAAAATGTTCACCTAAATGTTTTATTCCTGTTACTGAAACCATTTCTGATGCGGCAACGCCGCCATGCCCCAGCAGAACAGCTGTTTATCTTCGTGAACCTCAAAGAAAACTACGAAATTTTACAGATAAACAAAGCAATCAAAAGTTTTATGTGATTTTTCCCGAAACCTGTGATCTCAAGTTCCAATTACGATGTCCAGATAATGCGATGTGCGTAGTGTCCACAGTAATTCGATGGAATGGTAGGTTTTTAAGGTAACTTCCTGGACACTATATAACCTCCAAACCTAGCTCTATAAAACACCCTTAATTTGTGTACAGAAAGACGAGTCGAAGAGCCTTGATTATTTACCTAAATAAACAAATATGTAACGTTGCCTTAAACGTAAAAATGACACGTTACAGTGGCTTAATCGATATTTGCGGTCTTTTGGATTTCTTTGTGCCTTGCCTCCAATGCTTCTTCGGTTAATTGCCTTATAGGTATATCAAGCAACGAAATGATATCAAGCCCATGAACTAGCAACTTGTGAATGGTAGAAGGTGTGTAATACCAGCCATTTTGGATTTATAATCAGATTGCATTTGTTTTTTCGGTGCATCCAAAATTACTTTATTTTCATTTTCTCTGACTTGCCAAGACTTAAACGGTAATTTGTATGATATATAAACCCTACACTCAACACTTCTAATCAAGAGGTGGACTGTGAAAAGTTTCATTTGTGAGTTTCTCTGAAATATTTTTTAATTAATTCCTTTGGGGAATGCTCCACAAATGTAGCATTTTGAAGGTCCAGTTTCTATCAAAGTGTTGCATATTTTGACATCCAGCATAGATAATTCATGTCAAACTGCACCTTAATTTCATTACTTGCAATTTGATGTAAAGTTAACAAAATTGTTTATCTGAACTCTAATATTGTTTTCCTTTTCTCGTACCAGATCATTCGACTCATTGCAAAAATTAAATTTAACTGGTCTACAATAAAGTGTGGAACGAGGACTAGAATTTTCCCATATCTTTTTTTATTTTTATCTTACATTGTCTAGTAAACTTAATGAACATAAGGCAATTAAGAATAAATGTTCATCTGTTAAGTGTTGCTTCAAAAGCTTTTGCTTTTATACATGCTGTGTCTAGTACTACCGCCAAGACACTATTTGTTAAGGTCACTATATCACGAAGTAACTTCGTGATATAGTGACCTTACCAATTGCTGGTTAGCATAGCAGATGTTTTATTTTTAATATCACAAGTTTTAAGCATACTTTCCAAAGTTTTATTGAGTAACTTTTGTAAACTTACTTCTGCAGAAATTTCAGCTGGTAATATTTTTCCTAAACCGAGTTTACTACTTTACGAAGTCGGCTCCGACAAATCTAAATCCAAATTAAGGGCTAAAACTTGCTGAGGTTTTAAAGGATTGAAATTGGCATACTTTGATTTCTTTCCTGCTAAACTAGCCGCAAAAAGAAGTTCTTTGGCACTGCAATTGAACTTTCTTTGCCTGTGCTGAGGGTTCAATAAAAAGTTTTTTGGTCTTCCCCAGAAAGTTTGTGCTTCTTAAAACCTAACATTCTCCTTTTTAAATTGAAAATATTTTCGGGTAAAGTTATTATTTTATTTAACCAGTCTAGATTACGTTTTTTAAAATAACTTTTATTTCTTGAACATTCTTTCCATTTTTATGTGAGTTTTAAATCGAATTGGGTTCAAATATAATTAATGAAGTTGATTTTTGCATTCTTCTGCGCCGTCTAAATTGAAAACATCAATTAGTTAATCTGATAATCCACTTATTTTGTCGCCAATTAAAGATATCCATTTTTAAAAAATATCGGAATAACTGAGTATTGTGTCGCATTCAATTTCTAAAATTTTAAAAAATTGGTGGGGGAGGGGTGGAGTTTAATGTAAAATAAATGTTCAAAAGCAAATCATATCGAATTGTGTAAATGTGAATCGTCCATTCTTATGACCAAAATGAGTTTGACCGGTCAGATACTCAACCGTAAGTCAGTTATATGTAGAATGGTTTAAACCTTAAAATAACTTTAATTAAATTATACTTGGTGTCCCAATATCGATGTTTTTAGGAAGTTTTGGGTATTACTAGGGAATACAGAGAAAAAGTGACCACCCTTGGCGACGCTTAAATTTTAAGACGAGCTAAATGTGGGAGCGGTATCTTGATATAGCAAGCTATTAAGCTACGGGGGTTTTTGTAAAGTTTCCATTCTGAGAGGTGGTCTAAAAGTTTTTTATTTATAAAAAAATTGTTTTCGTGTAAAGAGCTTTCTTATAGATTTTTTAATAAATAATTCAACTGTCAAATTCAATTTGATGTGTCATTTGAATTGTTTGAGATATTGCATGAAATTTTTATTTTCTTATGTTTTTTATATTCTTTGTATTTATTTATATTTTTTGTTTTAATTTTTAAAATTAATTAAAAATTTCAATGACTGGGTTTAAAATATGTTATAATAGTCAAAAAAAATATACAAACAATAAAAACATATTGAGTCAGATACGTCATTAAAAAAAAATTACACTGATCTTAAAAATTAAATAAACTAAAATAACAACTTTATTTAATTTCTTAAAAACTAAAAAAAATAAATAAAAGCCGTTTACGTCTATCAATTCATCAAGAAAAGATCTATAAGAAAGCTCTTAACCCGAAAACATTTATTTTCATAAATAAAAAAGTTATAGACCCTCTTCCAAAATGCAAACTTTTTAAAAACACTCATAGCATAAAAACGGCTTGCTATATCAAGATGCGGTTTTCACCATTAGCTTCTCTTGAAATTTGAGTGCCACAAAGGGTGATCAGTTTTTTATCTCCTCTAGAAATACCCGAAGCTCCTCAAAAACATCGGATTTGGGTCAACCTGTACAGTTCCAATGGTAGCAAATATTGGCAATAAGTTTTATCTAATTCTTATAGCTAACATATCCAGAAACCATATATCAAAAATTCTAGAAAGGAATCTTCTTTCTTAAGTTTAAATTAAGTGTGCATATTTTTTTTTAATATGGGGTGCAATTACAACGTTGTTACCCTGTAAGACACTAATTACCAAAAAATAGTCTTAACAAATTGCACCCTCAGAAAGAAAACGCACTATCTCAAAAAATTAAATTGTTGAAAAATCGCAAAAACTTTTGCGCTTACCATAAGAAGCTGTGGTAATTTAAAACTTTAAATATATTTTTTTATTATCTGTGATTTGAATTTTAACTAACTTTGAATGAATCAATATTGAGTGACAAATTGCATAATCTTATTTTAAAAATCCTAGAATTTCGTTCTGAGGGTTCGAAGTGCTAAAATATTAAAAAATATAATTTAGTCATTTTCCATTTTACAAAAATGTCACTTACACACTTTTGGCACAACACACGTATAAACTTTAGCTGAAAAATCCAAATAAATATTCAGATTTCTTTTTTAAATATTTTACAGATCTTTTCGCCGTTTTTGCTCAATATAAATAAGAAGCAAAAAACCTGTTCAGAAACACACTGGTTATTTCTTTTATAAGTATTTTACATATTTTTTTTTTTGATATTGCTGGAAGTGTAAATAATATTTTTTTGTACATGACAAAGCAAGTGTTGTCCTCATATGCACCTATATACAGGGTGTTCCATTAGAGATGGCTTCCAAATTTATCTCAGAAGCTTCGAGCGAGATTACTTTAATTCAAAATACCAAATCGGCCTACAAAAATGGCTAGCGGAACAATATTCGATTTAGAAATCAAATTTCGGACTTCCATTGTCTTTATTTATTTTAAAACACGACGTTTCGGTTAGTAAGTATCTCTAACCGTTATCAAGTGTAAACTAAACAATCTAGTCTCTAGGCTACTACTTATACTACTTGGTGTGCAGTCAGGTGTGACGGCCCGCCCCCTTTTTAATCGTAAGACGCCTGTTTTCCTTAAGGAGTGGTTTCCATATGTTTGGTATGTCCGTGCTTGGTTGACTGAAAACTTCTTTATTCTGCATTATAAACGCAGCTTCAATAAACTTTCGTTTTCGCCAATGCGCCTCCTTATGTAAAACTTTAGCTTCTGACCACTGAATCCTGTGATCATTTGACCATGCATGATCTGCTAAACCGGATTTTTCAATATCCCCTAATTGGGTACTTTTTAGATGTTCATTTACTCTAACCTAAAGAGGGCGTTTCGTTTCACCTACATATGATTTACCACACGCACACGGGATTTGGAAAATACTCAGTAAGGGACTTAAGTTCGCCATTGCACCGGCACAGACACCGACACTAGATATTATTGCGGCAATAGAGACCGTTAGTCTACCTCAACCCGAAGCTGACGAGTTTCGTCATAAAGTAAGAACAGCGTTGGAACGAAAGAAGCAACAAAAGACAAACATCACCAGTCAAGAACAACGGGCAATCAAGAACCTGCAGGCTGACAAATCAATCAAGATTCTACCGGCCGACAAAGGAAACGCGACGGTGATCATGGATGTCGAGACTTACGACAAAAAGATCCAAGAAGTTCTGGAGAAAGGAGACTACAAGCAACTACCCAAAGATCCAACCACCACCATAGAAGGATGCATCTACAGGACTTTGAAGAAGTATGCTGAAAATATCCCGGACGCTGTTAGATCCCGCCTGACTCCACACCACAGTAAGGCACCACATTTTTATGGATTACCAAAGATCCATAAAAAGGATATACCACTGCGACCAATTACGAGCTCCAGGGACTCACCGACCAGCACTTTGTCGAGGTTTTTGTTGGACATAATTCAACCACTACAGGGTAAGTCCGAATCTTTTGTCAAAAACTCGGAACATTTTGTCGAGGTTTTAAAAGGTATCGAATTAGATCCCGGCGATAGATTTGTAAGTTTTGATGTAGAAAGTCTCTATACCAACGTGCCAATAAATGAGTCACTCAGTATCATCAAAAACAAATTACAAACTGATGATACACTTCATGAGAGAACAACGCTATCGGTGGAGGGGGTGATGGATCTTTTGGAGCTCTGTGTCCGTAACTCTTACTTTCAAGTGAAAGATAAGTTTTACGCGCAAAATGATGGACTCCCAATAGGTTCATCTCTTTCGCCAGTGGTAGCAAACATCTACATGGAGTGGTTCGAGGACCATGCGATCAACACAGCAAGAGTCAAACCAAAACTATGGCTACGATACATGGATGACACATTTATTATATGGCCGGAAAATGATGACGAACTACAAAATTTTCTACACCATTTAAACGGTATTTGACCAACAATCAAGCGCACCATGGAAATTGAAAAAGATTCGGCCTTACCTTTTTTGGATGTTCTTGTCAAACGATTAGACAGAAACATTCAAACCACTGTATATAGGAAACCTCCACACACGGGACAGTACCTAAATTTTAAGTCTAATCATTCTGTTGCAACAAAACAAGGAGTTATAAGAAGTTTGTATTTAAGAGCCGTAAATATTTGTAGTAATAATGAAGAATTAAACACAGAAATTAACAACAATAAAAAGGACTTACAACAGAATGGTTATTCCGAGAAATTAATAAACTCAACGATATTTAAAATTAAAAACAAACTAAATGTACCAAATTCTCAAAATAATAATCCGTTAGGTGTTATTACCATTCCATATGTTCAAGGGATTTCAGAAAACATAAGACGAATAGCTAAACACTATAATATAAAAACTGTATTTTCTTCGCAAAATACGATAAGAAGTTTTGTAACTAAAACAAAACCAGACAATCCCTCAAATAATAAGGAATGTATTTGCCAAATCCCGTGTGAGTGTGGTAAATCATATGTAGGTGAAACGAAACGCCCTCTTCAGGTTAGAGTAAATGAACATCTAAAAAGTACCCAATTAAGGGATATTGAAAAATCCGGTTTAGCAGATCATGCATGGTCAAATGATCACAGGATTCAGTGGTCAGAAGCTAAAATTTACATAAGGAGGCGCATTGGCGAAAACGAAAGTTTATTGAAGCTGCGTTTATAATGCAGAATAAAGAAGTTTTCAGTCAACCAAGCACGGACATACCAAACATATGGAAACCACCCCTTAAGGAAAACAGGCGTCTTACGATTAAAAAGGGGGCGGGCCGTCACACCTGACTGCACACCAAGTATAAGTAGTAGCCTAGAGACTAGATTGTTTAGTTTACACTTGATAACGGTTAGAGATACTTACTAACCGAAACGTCGTGTTTTAAAATAAATAAAGACAATGGAAGACCGAAATTTTATTTCTACACAATGATTGTCTACGAGTTTCAAACAAAGAATATTCGATTTTTCAAATATATATTTTTGACGAATTTCTATTCTTACATAGCCAGCGACTGTAAACTTTTCCCCCCTTCTTTTTATTTTGGGTGTAGTAGCTTTAATTTAGTGGGCTTTGAAAACCAAAACTTGAACAATACAGTACGGGCAATGACAAAACCTTAAGTAATAATTTTTGGCAATGCAATTTAAAAAGTAAGTTAATTAAGTAGTTGATAATTTATACTTTTCTGTTAAAAGATATATGTGAAAAAATATTATTTAAGGAGTGTTGCACTTAAGTTTGCTTTTACCCAACTGCAGCACGGCGAAAGGAACGGTACTGTTTTTTGCTTGGTATATATATGTTGTTAGCTCCCGCAAAATTTCGCGGTGTTTGTAAATTTTAAAACCACACAATTGAATGACGGACAGAGTGCGTTTTCGCGCATTCTGGACATGCGCACCAAGAATCAGAGAGATCCTTTTTCGACCGCCTCGAGAATTGGCGTGTTAAATTACTTTCTCCAACTATTTCAAATTTATACACTTGAAAGTGCTCGATTTTGGTGTACTGAAGCATAGAACTAGAAACTTCAGCCCTTCAGCTACGTGGTGACATCATTAGATCCAGATAGTGGCCCCTTGGAAGTGGAGAAATTGGCTGCAAACTGGTGAGTGTTTTGTCTCTGATTTCCGTTGTGTGGTACCCACAATTAACCTATGGACCTTCTAATTATTTGGTAATTTCATATCAATATATTTATGTTTGTTCGCGCTTTCATTAATTAAAATATATACAGTCCATTGCAGATATCGTTTTTCTTACTGCGGGCAAACATAAGTGTTCCTTCGACCGAATTATTTAAAATTTACTCCATACGACGGTATTAATAAGTCGGCCATTTATTTTCACGCCGAGATCAAGGCGGCCTTGAATTTTGTCAATCGTATTGAAATGAGAGAGATTTTCGCTCGACCTTCGGTAGCGGCGCAGTTCACGTGTTTTTTCGGTCCGCTGCTATGGTAACGTACCGTGGTCATTCAGTAAACAATTCGAAGTAATCAAAACAAACAAGCACATGTTTAGTGTGTTAGGGTGTTCCATATCATTTCGATATTTAAAACAATTTTCATCAATTGCGATAAATTAGTGCATATTTTCGACAATTCGTCATTTTTCTATTTCAGAAGCATTAATTTAGCGTTAATTGTATATTTACCGACATTTCTGTGATTAGATGTGTTCCATATCATTTCGATATTTAAAACAATTTTCATCAATTGCGATAAATTAGTGCATATTTTCGACAATTCGTCATTTTTCTCTTTCAAAAGCATTAATTTAGCGCTAATTGTTCATTTACCGACAATTTCGTCATTTCAAAGGTAAAATCATGTCTGTCAAAAAAGCCGTGCAAAAACGCAAGGGTTTTTTATCTGCGATCACCGAGTGTTATTTGTTTTCACAGACCGCGGCATCGGACGAAAAAGCGAGAAACGAGTTTCAAGTGAGGTATTCCGATTTGGATGAAACCTTCGATAAATGCATGCTGGCACATAATGATGTCATTATGTTGATAGACGACGCGGACGACGAGGAGTTTAAAACACAGGATGCGATCCTTTCAGAAGCTCGTAAATATTTTTATGCGTGTAAGGGGGTTTACTCTAAAATATTTCCGGTTGAGGCCCCATCCTTTTCGGGATCATATGTTCGACAAAACGAAACTCCAAAACTCAAAGAGTTAGGTATTCCCATATTTCGAGGTGATAAAAAATTATGGCCAAGCTTTTTCGATCTTTTTAATAACATTATAGATCAAAATCAAAGTCTAATTAACGTTCGAAAACTTCAATATTTATTTTCATATCTCGAGGATGAGCCTTTAAAATTGATATCAGGGATTAGCTTATCTGATCAAAATTATAAAATTGCTTACGACAAATTAGTCAATAGATATCAAAACAAGCGAGACCTCGCAAATGATGCTTTAAGCTCAATTATGAACTCCACCTTAAAAAACGAGTGAGCTAAAGAATTGCGTAATTTAATTGACACCTTTTCTGAATCCCTAGAAATTTTAAAATCACTTAGCTTTGACGTTGACAGTTGGGACTTTATTATTTTTTTCATTTTGTTAGAAAAATTGGATATTCCGACGCGTTCAAATTTCGAAATGAGTCACGCCAATACTAATACCGAAACTCCCACTTTTCAGTCACTTTTTCAATTTCTAGAAAAAAGATGTAAAGTTTTGGAATCACTTCCTCAATCAACAGCACCCAAAAAGGTGCCTACCTATCAAAAATCAAATTCTAAGCAAAATCAGTTTGGGCAAAAGCCTACCTATCAAAATTCAAATTCTATGCAAACTCAGTTTGGGCAAAAGCCTACCTATAAATCATCCAATTCGCCTTTTATAGGACTGGCTGGCACCTCAACTAATTCAAGTACGGGATTAAAATGTTTCCAGTGTAATCAAGGTCACGTGCTTTCGAAATGTCAAACATTTCTTGATCTCACCTATCGATCGCCTATCTTTCGTCAAGCAGAAAAAATTATGTCTAGCGTGTTTTCATCTCTTGCATGGGGTAGATACGTGCAAATCAAAATATTCATGCAGGACTTGCAATAGTAAAAGGCACCACACTTTAACTCATATCTTAGAAACTAATCAAGAGTCTGGAAGCCAAGATACTAGTCCTGTCATTCACACACCACCTGTCAATAATCTTCATGTGTCATTAAATACCTCAGGACCTTCAGGTACCTTTCTTTTATGCACCGCCATAATAGAGGTTATGGAAGGTTGCGGAAATTTTCAACCTGTAAGGGCACTGCTTGATTCTGGATCACAGACAGGATTCATCAGTGAAAAGTGTATTCAGCGTCTTAATCTTCCTAGGAGAAGTTACACCACTGAAATATTCGGATTAAATCAGATGTCTTCTTTTACTTCCAAAGGGCTCGTTCAATGTCACATTAAGCCACAAGGACAGGTCACTCCTTTACTTAATTTCGAAGCAATTGTCGTTCCACAATTATGTTCCAATATTCATTCTACATTCACTTTGAACGATAATCAGTGGAAACACTTGGAAAACCTTAAACTTGCCGACCCATCTTATTTCAAATCTAGACCTGTGGACCTAGTTATTGGTTGCGAGCTATTCGCACAGATATTCTAGGAGGGCAGGGTTCTTGGACAAATAGGGCAACCTTCAGCCCTTGAAACTATCTTTGGCTGGGTCGTCATGGGAAAAGTTGACGAAGTAGGTAGTTTTACGGAACGAACCAGTTGTTTTTTAACGAGTTATTCACCTCCTTTAGAGGCCATTCTCCCTAGGTTTTGGGAAATCGAACATTTGCCTAAAAAACAGTTCTTATCAAAGGAAGAAAAACAAGCAGAATCAATTTTTACTGCGAGTGTAGTACGGCAACCGAGCGGTAGATTCATGGTAGATCTTCCGTTTAAAGATAAAATAAACCCTGACCTAGGAAATATTTATCCGCAAGCTTATCGTAGATTTTTACTTCTAGAAAATAGATTAATCAAAAATCCTGATCTGTACACTGTATATTCAAGTTTCATGCAAGACTATATCGATTCTAATCATATGAGTTTAGTTTTATCTCAACCAAAGGTCGACGTATCATGTTTTTTAGCACATCATTGCGTACTAAAGCCGGAAAGCTTAAGTACAAAATTAAGGGTAGTCTGGGATTGTTCGGCAGTCACCCCAAAAAATATTAGTCTCAATGACACGTTGTTATCGGGATCGAAACTTCAAAAAGATATTGCTTCTTTACTCCTTACGTTTCGTCTTAATCCTATTGCCTACATTGCTGATATCAAACAGATGTTCCGTCAAGTCCTTATCAATCTTTATCACCGTCCTTATCAAAGGATATTGTGGAGGTTTTCTCCACAGGACCCACTTTCAGTGTGGGAATTTTCTACTGTCACTTTTGGCATGACATGATCACCTTTTCTAGCCATGCGTACATTAAATGAGCTGGCAGAGAGAGAAAAGGAACGTTTTCCTATGGCTAGTACTGTTCTAAAAACGTCAATCTATATTGACGATATCTTGGGAACTAGCCCCTCGCTTTCTGAAGCTCTCTCCCTTCAAACAGAACTCAATGATTTGTTGAAGTCGGGAGGATTTGAACTTAAAAAATGGGCAAGCAATTGTCCTGAGTTATTGGCAACATTGCCAGAGTCCGATCGTCAAATGCCTCTCTCTTTCGACAAGGAGGAACCCCACTTTATCAAAGTTTTAGGACTTCAATGGCATTCAAAAAACGAAATTTTTTCTTATCAATGCCGAATGAAGGACAAACCCCCAACCAAACGTTCTATTTTATCTATCATAGGAACAATCTTCGATCCCTTAGGTTTTCTTTGTCCCTTGTTGCTACAAGCAAAATTTATTTTGCAACAGTTGTGGATATCGAAAATAGGCTGGGACGAAGAACCAGATTCTTCTATCATCGACTCTTGGAACAAACTTCGTTCTGAATTCCCGCTTCTTTCCAATTTTCAATTACCCCGACAAATCAAACTGCCAAAATCAATACCTGTCAAATCATCGGCTTCTGTGACGCTTTAATTCGAGGCTACCAGGCGTCGTATATTTTCTTGTAGAAGAGGAAAACAATATCTCTGTTTCTCTCATATCTGCAAAATCTAGGGTCGCGCCTATAAAGTCACAAACTTTGGCTAGGCTAGAACTCCTAGGCGCATTTCTTTTAAGCGACTTCGTTTTATCTAGCTATGAAGGAAAAATAACTTTTACAAATATCGTTACTTTCTGCGATTTACAAGTCGTATTGCACTGGCTTTCATCCCCTCCTAATCGCTGGCAAGCCTTTGTTGGAAATCGAGTCAGTAGAATCCAAAAAATCATTCCCTCAAACTCGTGGCGCTACATTCCTTCTGCTTTAAATGCAGCCGATATTGCGTCACGAAAGGCCACCCCTTCACAGCTCATGTCACAAAACATGTGGTGGAACGCACCGTCGTTTTTGTGGTCTCCCGAAAACGAATGGCCCGATTTTCATAAATCAAAAATGCCGATTGATTTAGGAGATATTAATCTGGAGGAAAAGCCAAAGGTTTGTTGCAATGCGATAATTGATGTCAACTTCTTAGATCAGCTTCTTATCAAATATTCATCTATATCAAAAATTCAACGTATCATTTGTTATATCCTTCGAATAGTTAACCTTTTTCAAAACCATTCCTATCAAAAACCCACTAAGCCGCTGGACCAAAAAGTTATTTTTGAGAATATTATTTTTCCTACCACCGGTGAGATGCAAAGTGCGTTATACCTTCTTATCAAACGCGTTCAAGGTTCTTGTTTTTCTGAGCTTTTTTCCGCGTTATCTAAGGATAAACCAATACCGAAACCTTTCCGAAGACTTTCACCTTTTCTTGATGACAATAATATCATTAGAGTCGGTGGCAGATTACAAAAATCTGACCTTTTGTCTTATACTGCAAAACACCCCGTCTTACTTTCGAGTAACCATCGTTTAACTACTCTTCTTATCGAGTCCACTCATCGACAATACCTTCATCCTATATATAGATATATCCAATTTTGGATATTATCTGCCAGACGGGCAATTCAAAGAACCATATCCAAGTGTTTGCAATGTTTTAGAATCAACCCTAAACCCTATAGACCGCCCATAATGAGTTCACTTCCCGCTCATCGAATCAATCAACTTAAACCTTTTTCGAGTGTAGCTATCGACTTTTGTGGACCTTTCTTTGTGATTCCTCATCGTTACCGTGGTTGTAAAGCTTTCAAATCGTATGTCTGTGTGTTTGTCTGTACGGCCACACATTGCGTGCATTTGGAATTAACCATGGAACTGTCCACCGAAGGGTTCGTAGGTGCATTCCATCGATTCATTTCCAGTCGTGGAAGCGTGACGCAATGCTGGTCAGATCAAGGCAGTAATTTTATAGGGTTTCGTAACCAATTACTTGATTACGCAAGAAGTGCGGCCACCAGACTTTCTATTCGTTGGCATCTGGGACCTCCTCTCAGTCTACATTTCAATGGCCTGGCAGAAGCTGGCGTCAAAAGTTTTAAAACTCACTTTGTTCGAGTAGTCGGCGACCAGAAGTTGTCCATCATGGAAATGTCCACTCTTACATGTCGCATAGAAGCCGTACTTAATAGTCGCCCTTTATCTCCTGCCTCTTCAGACCCACACGATCTTCAACCTCTTACCCCTGGGCATTTTTTGACTCTTGAACCCCTTAATTCAGAAATTCCGGAGTCAGATTTGTCCGAGGGTCCCCTAAATCGGCTCTCGAGATAGCAACTAATCCAAAAACTACATAATGATTTTTGGAAACGGTATTCTATAGAGTATTTGCATACGCTACAACAGCGACACAAGTGGGCTGATTCGTCCCCAAATATCAAATTAAATGATTTGGTTATCATAACAAGTGATCACAGCCAATCACCTTTGAAATGGCCGGTCGGTCGGGTCATCGAACTGCATCCCGGCGGAGACGGTCAGGTGCGTGTTGCGACGGTACAAACGGTTACCGGTGTTTACAAGCGGCCAGTTGTAAAACTGTGCCCTTCAGCTACGTGGTGACATCATTAGATCCAGATAGGGGCCCCTTGGAAGTGGAGAAATTGGTTGCAAACTGGTGAGTGCTTTGTCTCTGATTACCCACAATTAACCTATGGACCTTCTAATTATTTCGTAATTTCATATCAATATATTTATGTTTGTTCGCGCTTTCATTAATTAAAATATATACAGTCCATTGCAGTTATCGTTTTTCTTACTGCGGGCAAACATATGTATGTATGTGTGTTTCGCTTTAAAGGGTAAACGGCTAATCCGATTTTTACAGAAAAGCTGTCATTGAATTGCTACTGATCCCGGAGGTGCCATAGGCTATATTTTTTTAAAACTGGAATTAACATGCCGGTCTTCAGACAGCATTTTGTCACATTATGTAGGCTTTAAGGCATACAAATGACCTAAATTTCAAGCGATTTCAATGAAATTACTTTGTAGTACTCTCTGCTCCCACCCATCTCCCTTCCTGTGATTCCCCCGTACACTCTTTAATTACTATATTTCCATAATTTTATGAAATTTCCCCTCTCTCTCCCTCTCACAGACCTCTTTATTAGTAATAGTTGTAGCTATAACTTTCACAAATATAATACGATTTCAAAAATTCTTTCTGCACACGCTTTAAGATTGTTTTCAACACCATTTAACTAGTTCTCCCTTCCCTCTCCCCTGGTCCACCTTCACTCAATATTTGTAGAAACAATATCTACCCTTCGGGCATAGTTTACTCAAAAACCTGATTCATGAAAATATAAAACCGTATAATTTTATAAGTGCGTCATCAAAACTATAAGTTGAAGCATGTCGTACATTATAGGTATACCTATCAATTTTGTACTCAATTGCGACTAGTAGGTACAAGGAGATTTAGCAGTTGGGTGTTTATTATTAAATTTGTTTTTATTATTTTAAATTTTAAAATACTACCAATTAAAAGTTCTTCCGAGTTGCGTTTTAACTTTTCAATATTTTTAACTTCGTTTCTAGGCAGGCAATAAAATATGAAAAAAACCAAAAAAAATATCTAGTTATGTAAGTTAATAAATTAGAACAATGGGCACCCGTTTGTTGCTTATCCAGTTATGTAATCGTTTAATCAGAAGAGAGCAGGGAAACCCCTAACCCCGTCACTCCATCCGCTGAGGAGGGTGGAACACCGCCGACTCAGGTCGATGAAGACCTGCATCTCCAATCCTCCGACGGGGGAATGGACGCAGACCCGGATGACTCTCCGAAAGAAGAGGACGGGCCTGCTGACCAACTCCCAAAGGTGGGTGATCAGCTTCTCAACCCCGAACAGGTGGAGGAGAGGCTGAGGAGGAAGCGGGAAAGAAACAGGAGGCATAAGAAGAACCAAGCCCTTCGCAGAAAGTGGGAGCAAGAGGCTCTGAAAGAGTCGGGGGGAAGGACCGAGGGGGGACTAAGAGACCAGCGTAAGCCGGACTCTCCCTCCTCGGCCACAAACCCCGACCCCCAAACGACTGTGACGGGCGGCCCGGTTAAGTTGGCAAAGGAGTACTCCGTAAAGGGAACTCCAATACCAACCTCTGCCCGTGGCGGGCCGACCGGTCGAGGGGGAAAGGGTTCTGTTGTTCGCGGTCCTGCGAAGCGGGAGACTACCAAGGCAGCCAAACAGCTTGCCAAGGAGGTTGCAATGGCCAACCTACCCAAATGCCCGGGAGTGACGAGGGTGAGCAAGGGGGTGCTACCAGGTACCTCCGGGCTCCAACCGGGCGGAGAAGACCACACCGCCAGAATACAGAAGCAAGAGGGTCAAACAGGGCGCGAGCCAAGGGGAAGGGGATGTGACCGACAACAGGTCGCCTCTGTTAAGAGACAACCTGGGGTCGGACAGACCCTCGGCTGAGCCCGCGTCCCGGAAGACCGGACAGCCAAGTAGGAAGGCGATGAAGGTCGTCTTCATGTCCGACAGGGTAGACGGCAAAATCCGAGAGGAAGAGGGAGCAGCTATCCGCTGTGAGCTTCTGTAACGGATGCTCCGGACCATGAGGGGGCCACCCGAGGGACCGGTGCTCCGTTTTGTGAACTCTGGCCTGGTAGAACCAGGCTGGATGCTGTTCACAGCGGAAAATTCAGAGGTTACAAGGGACTGGCTACTGAACCAGATCGTAACGGTCGGAGGAGTCACATTCCGTCCTGGCAGGTCGGATGAGGCACCCTGGCCGGAGCGGATCACGTTTTGGATCCTGTCCCAAGAGGAGGTAGACATCGCCAGGTTAATGGATTTCCTAGGACTCCAGAACAGGCCGCTCGATATTTCGGGCTGGCGACATCTGGAGACCACAGGAGGACCAGGCGCCTGGCGATTGACTTTCATGGTAGGGGTGGACACCATAAGGCATCTGGAGGGAGTCAATTGGCGGCTCGCATATGAGTTTGTAACCATCGCTGTGTCGAGGGTGCAAACTTATAGCGCAGCTGCGCGACGACCGCCCAGAGGGCCCGACGGTGACCCGCCTACCAAGAGAAAGACGGAGTGATGGGTTCCCCTGCTCTCCCACATGTAACAACCCCCACATGGCGATGGATAAACTGCGGGTAAGTCAAATTAATTTGCACAAGAGTCTCGGACCAACAGGCGAGCTTGTACGGACTGTGACTGGCACCAGTGCCTCGCAAATTATATTTGTACAAGAACCTTTTATCGTTTCAGGTAGCAAAGTAGGGGGCCTAGGGAGTACCGGCATGAACATCCTGACCGGGACAAGGGAGGAAGCATCAAGAAGCTGCCTAATGGTGTCAAAGGACCTGACAGTTGTAGAGTTACCACAACTAGGGACCCGAGATTTGACGGCAGCGCTCTTGGAATTAACGGTGAGTAACAATAGGCTTAAGGTCGTGGTATGACAGTGAGCACCCACCACCTTCCCCAGAACTAGCGCGAGTAATCTCATTCGCGGAGTCTAACAAATTTCCGGTGATCGTAGGGTGTGACGCAAATTCACATCATGTAGCGTGGGGTAGTAGTGATGTGAATAAACGTGGAGAGGCTCTTTTTGAGTTTCTCGCCAACTCGGACCTGGAAATAGCTAACAAAGGCTGCGAACCAACGTTCATCAATAACACCCGCGAGGAAGTCATTGATATTACGCTGGCTTCACGAGACATTTACGAAAAGATCGTCAATTGGAGGGTCACAAAAGACATCGTCACATCTGACCATCGTATGATCAGATTCGAGATGAAGACCGACGAGACACCACCAGAACTTAGGAGGAACCCAAAAAGAACGGACTGGGGACGCTATCTGTCGACTCTGGACCGGAATAGGGACCCTCTTGAAATAAACATTGACACAAAAGAACAACTTGAAAGAGCAATCGGCGACCTGGAAAAAACCATCATAGCCAGCTATGAGGAGGCCTGCCCCTTAAAACCCTTGCCGACTCGACGTGTCCCCTGGTGGAACAGCCAGCTAAACAAGCTACGCCGGAAAACCAGGAGGACCCTTAACAGAGCGATGAGGGAGGGTGGGGAGGCCACCTGGGAACAGTACAGAGAAGCCAGAAGAGAGTTTAAAACAGAGGTAAGAACAAGTAAAAGGGAAAGCTGGAGGACTTACTGTGGGGATATCAATTCCCTCCCAGGGACCTCCAGACTTCTCAAAATACTGAGTAGTGATTCGAGACAAACACTCACGTCTCTTAAAAAACCTGATGGAAACTGGACCGCCTCCGGTGAGGAGTCTTTGCGACATCTCCTTGAGGTTCATTTCCCAGGGGAGAAGAGCGACCACGAAACGGAACCCGTCGCCGGACCACAGTTTAGGGTTGAACCCGACTGGGAACTGGCAGATAAAGTCGTTACGGACGCCACCATAACCTGGGCGATCAACGAGTTCAGCCCATACAAGTCACCAGGGCCGGACGGGCTGTTTCCGGCGCTATTGCAGAAAGGGCTCGAGGTTCTCCTTCCGTACATGAGAGGAATCTTTAGAGCGAGCATAGCGTTGGGCTATGCACCTCCAACATGGAGAAAGGCAACCGTAGTCTTTATCCCGAAGGCGGGGAGAAGAGACTACACAGCAGCCAAATCCTACCGGCCCATAAGTCTGACATCTTTTATGATGAAGGCAATGGAGAATGACCGACACCTCCTAGGAGGAGTCTTGGCAAACAACCCATTCCACAGAAATCAGCATGCCTACATGGAGGGCAAGTCAACTGACTCGGCCATTCATGCAGTAGTGCATAAGGCAGAGAAGGCTCTTCAATTCAAGCAATACGCACTTGCGGTGTTCTTTGACATAGAAGGGGCTTTCGACAAGGCCAAAGTGCAGATGATAACATCCGCCCTTCAAGAGAGGGGGGCAGAAACCCCCATTATTGAATGGGTAAGATCTGCACTAAATCAACGAGCAATACAAGCTACATTGGGGGAGTCAACGGTCAGGATTAGGGTCACGGGAGGGTGCCCACAAGGCAGTTGCCTGTCGCCCCACCTGTGGTGCCTGATTATGGACACCCTACTGAAACGCTTGTCAGAGAACGGATTCGACGCCTATGCCTATGCAGATGATGGCGTGGTGAAAGTGGTTGGTCGCTTCCTTAACGTTGTCTGCAGTAGAATGCAAATGGCGGTTCGCATCATAGAAGACTGGTGCCGAGAAAATGGACTCTCTGTTAACCCAGGTAAAACAGAGATGATACTGTTCACCAGAAAGAGAAAAATCGAAGGTTTTAGAGCACCCGTGATCTACGGAAGACCCCTAGCTTTAGTACCAAAGCTGAAGTACCTGGGTGTCATTCTTGATAGCGGACTCACCTGGACGCCACATGTTACCAATATAATCGTAAAGGTCCAGGCAACAATGTGGCAGCTACGACGGGTAGTCGGCAGGACCTGGGGACTATCCCCCAGGACCCTCCACTGGATGTACACGGCAATACTGAGACCGCGGATCCAATACGGATCCATAGTCTGGTGGCCGGCAGTGGAGAAAACGACCACATCCCTAAAACTCAGAAGCTTACAGGCGCTAATGTGTAGAGGGATAACCGGAGCTATGAGAACTACCCCGATCCTGGCCCTAGAGACAATTCTGGGACTACCATCGCTACCAACTTGGATCAAGAGGGAGGCGATGGGGACCTACCTACGTCTAAGGGTCACGGGTCAGTGGAGAGGAAGAGGGGAAACAGCTGGTCATCTAGCTATAGAAGAGCTGACAATTAGAGAAATCCCCCTCACGTCAATGACGGTCAGCAGAGCACACTCACCTTGGAGGCTCGAGAAGAGGTACAAAATCCACATCCCAGACAGGGAAGCGTGGCAGAGAGACGAAATGATGTTTGAGGAGAGCGCTTTAGTTTGCTACACTGATGGATCCAAACTATCAGAGAGGCAAACCACAGGAGCGGGAGTATACGTGGAAAAACTAGAAGTTCAGAAGAGCTACTCGCTCGGTGAGCAGGCTACTGTTTTTCAAGCAGAAGTCTACGCCATAATAATGGCGGCAACCCTAGAAGAGGTTCGGAACAGCGAAGAGGAGCTTATATATATATGCTCTGACAGTCAAGCCACCCTGAAGGCGCTAAACGCACCCAAGATTGCTGACGGCTTGGTGGAAGAATGCGCAGAGGCGCTGGAGACCCTAAGCGATGGCAAACGGGTGACGCTGGTCTGGGTTCCGGGACATACGGGGGTACCAGGCAACGAGAAGGCGGACGAACTCGCACGACTCGGGGCAGGAACCGCCTATGTAGGACCGGAGCCACTTTTGGGCGTGACAAAAAGACAAGTGCAAAGCGGACTCAACAAATGGGCCCAGGACGCGCTATTAAACTCCTGGGAAACAGGAACGGGTTGCAGACAGACCAGAGAATTCGTAGACCGTCCAAAAGCGACCAGAATTAGATGGATGCTGGGACGGACACGAAAAGACCTCGGACTGCTGATAGGTACTCTAACCGGACATAACCGGTTGAGGAAGCACATGACACGTATAGGAGTCGAGAATGACCCTACCTGCCCAGCCTGTGGACAGGAAGAAGAGACATCAAGACACCTCGTGGCAGAATGCGAGGCCTACGCAAGGATGAGACAACAGGCACTCGGAGCGCCAACTCTGAGCGAGGAAGAACTGCACATGCTCAAATGGGCAGACTTACTGGACTTTGTAAAGAGAACAGGAAGGCCCAATGAGTTACCCGACCATCAAAGGGAAGTGCAGAGAGTGGGTTAAGGGACAGACTTGGGGCATGGCAAAAAGGGCCTACTCTGGCCTACTTGTCAGACCTGCGGGTCAACCCCCCCCCCCCACTACTACTACTACTAATCGTTTAATATTAATATCAATGGCGCACCAGGACTGTGTCTTGGGGTGGGGCGAGACCTCTTGGGGGGGGGGGGGCCGAAGCCCCATGATGTCAAATTTTAAGCTATTTTTTGTGTTTTACCATGAAATATGTAGAAAATATGTAAAAAAATCTAAGGCCCCGAGGCCCCCCCTGGGTGCGCTCATGTTAATATTATAGTAAAATTAATATAAGCTATTTTAGTTTGATATTTTTTATTTCAGCATTTAATTAAACTCGGAATAGCCCCACTTTCTTACAAAATTGTATGCATTACCGTTTCTGAAATCCCTATAAGACGTCATGTAGTAACTTTTACACGGCGTAGAATAATTTATTTAAAAGATGGTTTCTTTGACTGCATAAGTTAATGATTTATAAACCAAAACTTTACAGATTTTTGTTTATAAATATTATTACTTTTGGAATTTAACATTTAATTGATCAAATCACACATATACAAGGTAGTTTTTAAAACATAAATATTATATCCTTAAATTTGCCAGAGTTTACTTTAAACACCCTGTACATACACACAAAACGGAAAATAAGTTAAAAAAATATAGAATTTCTACACTTTTAGTTTCTAGTTCTCTGTAAAAAAGCTCAAATTTATAGGTTTTGCAATTAAATTATTATTGTTCCGCTCACTGGCGATTTTTACGTGTGCGGCCTTGGTAATTTACCAAATTTTTTTTTGAACCGTTGAATTTTTAATCCAACAAAACGTCGAATTGTTCATACAGTTTCGATCTAAGTCCCAACGATGCGTCTTTAAAGACTTTAGGCGCCAGAGGAAGCAGTCGACGACTTTAAGAATGCAATTTTAACAGTACCAACAATCAGTGGAATTACAGCTTTGACAACTGGTTTGAGCGCATGCAAAAGTGCATTAGTTTTTTTGGAGAATACTTGTTCTACCGGATAAGCCAAAAAAAACCGGACAATTTGTTTTTCATTATAACTTTTGAACTATACCATCCATTTTAATGGGACAAACTGCACTTGCCAGAGAATTAATCAGAGTTTTGCATAAATATATATTTTTGTCCGCCATCTCAAAATCCAAGATGGCGGACAAAATTAAATTGTACCCTTCAAAGATGCTCGTTTATTATTGTGTTGCGTGATTCTAAAAAAATAGATTTTTGTTTCAGCCATTGTTTTGAATATTATAGGATTGCCTTGCCAATCATGTCTGCATATATTTCCTTATAAATTCATTACTACTAAACCGATTTTGATGAAATAAAAAACATCCTGATGAGAATTGATTGCCTTTTAAAGATTATGATCAAAATTTACAGCCATCTTAAAAATTATGATGGTGGACAGAATCAAACTTGATTCTTTAAAATCGCGTGTTTATTCTTATTTTTTAGAAATGTTTTAGTTTTTTTGCTTAATTTCTAGAAAACTACTGCTTTTGCCCCGCACAACGAGGTACAAATTTGTAAAATAGTTGTGGTGGTTCTCAAAAAATCTATTTTTGTTTCAGCCATTGTTTTACAGATTATACGATTGCATTGCTAATCCTGTCTACATTAATTTCCTTATAAACTCATTATTACTGAACCGATCTTAGTGAAATAAAAGAAATCATGGTAAGAATTGATAGTTCTTTAAACTGAAAAGTTAAGATGTAGGACAGAATCATACTTTACCATTCAAAGAGGCACGTTTATTCTTATCTTCAGAAAATAAATTAATAGAACATCACTACTTTTCTCCCGCATAATAAGGTACAAATTAAAATCGGTGTAGTGGTCCTCAGAAAATCTGATTTTGTTTTAACGATTATTTTACAAATTATACGGTTGCATTGCCAATCCAGTTTGCAATTATTTCTTTTTAAATTCATTGTTACTGATCCGATTTTAATATGTTACTGTTAAAGAACAATTAATTCTCACCATGATTTTTTTTTTTTTTAGTCAAATCGGTAGAGTAATAACGAAATTATAAGGAAATGAATGCACACAGGATTAGCAATGCAATCGTATAATCTGCAAAACAATGGTTGAAAGAAAAATAGATTTTTTAAAAACCACCACTTACTAAACTGGACAGGAAGTGCTTTTCTAGAAACTAAAAAAAACTAAAGCATTTTCGGAAACTAAGAATAAAAACGCCATTTTAAAAAATCATGTATGATTCTGACCGCCATCTTAAATTTTAAGATGGCTTTAAGCTTTGATCATGTTCTTTAAAAAGCAATCAATTCTCATTAGGATGTTTTTTATTTTATTAAAATCGGTTCATTAGTAAGTAATTTATAAGGAAATAAATGCAAAACAATGGTTAAAACAAAAATATTTTTTTTTAAACTACTGAACCGATTCTGCTAATTCGTACCTTGTTGTGCGTGGTAGAACTGCACATATTTTCCTAATTTAAGAAAATAATTAAAACGAGTTTACAACACAAGAATAAACGAGCATCTTTGAAGGGTACATTTTAAATTCGTCCGCCATCTTGAATTTTAAGATGGCGGACAAAAAAATATATTTAGTCACAACTCCGATTAATTCTTTGCCAAGTGCAATTTGTCACATTAAAATCGTTTGTACAGTTCAAAAGTTATAATAAAAAAAAATTGTCCGGTTTTTTTTGGCCCACCCGGTAATGTAGAAACAATAAAATCTTTAAAAGTTTTCTACTGTTTTATTCCATCTGTGTATGCAAAACTTACAAGACAATCAACCCTCTTTTCTATTAAATACGTATTGGGACAAAATATTATTTAAGGAGTGTTCCAATTAAGTTTATTTTTATTTTAAATTTTAAAATACTACGGACTACCATGAACAAGTTCTCCCGAGTTGCTTTCAATATTTTACTATTTATAAACTTCGTTCCTAGGCAAGCAATAAAATATAAAAAAAAATCAAAACAAAGTGGGAGGTTTTCAAGTCAAATTCTTGCACCTAAAAAATAAACTGAATTACTTCGCACTACTATTTTTGTTTCGATTTAGCGCCAATTTTGTGGAAAATATATTAGACCCTATAATGATTACATTTTATTTCAAAGTTTAAAAAAGTTTAAAAGATTTGATGTCCAGTTATTAAGTTCAATTAAATTAGAACAATTGGCACCTGTTTGTTGTTTATCCAGTTATATAATCGTATATTGTTAATGTTATAGCGCCACTTTTTTGCAAAATTGTATGCCTTAGCGTTTCTGAAATCACTATAAGTTTACGACTCACCCTGAATACTTTACAGATGTTTGTTTAGAAATATTATTGCTTTTGGTATTTAACATTTCATTTATCAAGATTTTAAAAACATAAATATTATGTTCTTAATTTTGCCAGAGTTTACTTTAAACATCCTGTATATACACACACAGAATAAAGAAAATGTTAAAAATAGGAAATTATACACTTCTTCTAGCTTTTGAAAAAAAACTCAAATTTATAAGGTTTTGCAATTAAAATAATATTGTTTCGCGCAATAAGCGATTTTTACATGAGCGGCTTTATAGCTCCCCATTTATTTTTCTCACGAAAGACAAATGATATTATGTGAACCCACAGTGAACCAATGAGGATGTCGTTTTTCTCAAAAACTTATTTCGGCAATCTTATGTGTTAAGTAAATATGTTCTTTTGTCTTGTACATCGTGAATATTTGCTACCCTTGTCAGACGAAGAGCCAGGACTAATAACCCAGGAGCCTGCAACTATCGTCCGTACAAGGGTGGCCCCAGCAAAAGTTGACTCACCATAATCACCATTATTGTATTGAAAAAGAAAAAAGTCCATCGCCTATAACCAAGTTCTGCTAGGACGATAGCGATATTAGATATAAATGCAAGTCTAACATTTAACAGTAAAAGTGTGCTACTACTACCACTACTATAGTATTTATTCAAGGTGCATAAAGGTAACAGGCTTTTTTGGGTATATGTCGTACGTTTTTGGAAAAACCCTCAAACACGTTAATTTCTTTTTTGCGAAGGGGCCTATTTTTGGTTCTTGGAATTTTTGTTGTAAGGGGTAAATTTTACATTTACATTATAAATAGAGAAAGTAGGATAGGTCTAGTGATACCTTGATTTAAAGTTTTTAAAATATATTTACAACCGGGTAAAATTTAGCATGGACTGTGTAACGTGTCAATCTTGCCATTGTGACACGCTACAATTTTTTTAAATCACATTGATAAAAATTATCAGATAAATGTTAATGATCTTTCACCTTTTTCAACTTTTTAATATTTCTCTATAGCGTTTTGAGTTTAAAGATCACTGCTTAATAATGGAGCTAATAGCTTTTGCTTATTATATAATTTTAGCTCATTTAAATTAAATAAAACAACCTAGTTTAGTAAGAAAACTCAGGAAATGTACTAAAGTCACAAAAATTAATAATTATATAATGCTCTATTAACAAAGTAAGTTACAACCCTCTAAATTCATTCCAGTGGAGTAGTCATCTTTCTTGGCTCATTGGAATCTCTTTGGACTTCCAGGGAGGTCTTGATTTGTAGTTTCTTACCTAAAAATACAATTTAATTATTTTTATGTCTAGAAAGGTTGACACAATCTTTCTTTTACCTTATTATTGTAAGAATGCACTACTGTCTTACCTTTTGTCATCTACGTTGAGATGATACTTTTGCTACGTTATTTCTTTCTATCTCTTGGAGTTGGTTATAATTATTCTGCTTCCTTTAGGGAATTCTGCGTACCTAAAATGCAATAATTGACCATTAGTTTTAAGATACGTTAAGTGTTGTTTTAAATACTTTCTTGAGAGACTGTATAAGGAATAGATTTTGTCCTTTTATGGAGTGCAGGGACCAATGAACGAGAACTTTCTAAAAACTTTCATAGAATTTTGCAACTTTGGTTCATACCGAGCTATACAACATCCTTAAGTTTGGCTGCAGATCATTTTTGGTCAGTTCTAGGATTTGACGAGCCCCTCAGGTTCGTAGATTATTTTATTTTGTTTGTTTATATGTTTTATGTATTAGGTTAAGCTTAATTTAGTAACTTTTCTATACCCTACTTAATAATACTCTTTACACTTACCTTATATTCATTTCTCCAGTGCATTCAGTTCCATTATTTGGCTATTTCGACCAGCATAAAGGTCTACTTTGTTACTATGTTTATCTGTGGTTTTCCATCATTTTGTTTACTTATACATGACTTCTTTTATTTCAGCTAGGATCTATTTAGTTGCGCAATGTCTCGGAGAAGGTATTTACCTACAAATAGATATGAATTAGTGGTATTACATCTATTTTTACCTAGTAATAAACACCCTACCTTTGAGTAGTTTTTCCATGTTCTTCCTGTTTGATCCTAGTGTCACCAATACTGTGGGACATTCGTGACTGTCTCCACTTCATTATGCAACACAAAAACAGCGACAATTTTCTCGATTGATTTGTTAAACTTTGAAAAATCATTTTTTTGTTGACACAGTACAAAAATTTATCATCTGCGTATTTTTCTATGATTTTTGTACGGTTATGTTAAACGTCAGACCAGTGCAGTGTTGCCAGTTGTAATTAAAGGTAGTCGTATAAGGATTCATGTATCTTCTTTTTCCTTCTCTATCCTTTTTATAAGGTGTACCTTTCTCTCTCTTGGATAAGTAATTCCGTAACTAGAAAACCTAGTTATGGGTTAAGTTCTAGATGTATTCATAATATTTTGGTTTGATTTTGTATGTTACGTGCTATTAGTTGGTTTTTACGTAAAAGTGATTGCGATTTTAATCAATGCCTTGAGTACAGGAATTTTGACCTGCACATTTAGTCAACCTGGCAAAGTGACGTATTGTCAGTGGTCTACGTGACAGATTGCATTGCAGTCAATTGTTTCACGAAACCCACTCTTCTGTAATTCGAGTAAATGTTCCATTGGTCAGAGAGAGAGGAGAAGCCAAGGAATTTTTCTGGTTTAGTTCATCGTTCAAACGAACACAAAGCGTGGGACTGGATCACCCTCGGTGATGAAATTTCACTTTCACTTTTTAAGTCCGAGGTGCAGGAGGTGGCCATTTTTAGTGAATAATTATTTTTTTTATGCCGTAGCTGCGGCTTCCGAAAGGGATCTAAAATTATTATTCCATTTATCGAAGTGCCATTTATTTGATTGTGTTTAGTGATGGATTTATTTGGTTTGGCACTGAGATATTCTCCTGAGGAGGATTTATTGGCACCGACTTCTCCTGCCCTCGTGTTGTTGCCATGGACATCTAGGCAAACCTTGACAGTGACCCTCGTAACATCATAAGAGGTAACTAACTAATTTTATTACTTTTCTTTATTAATATGTACTCTGTATTTAGTTATCTGTATATTTTCCTTATTTTTAATTTACTAGAAGGATGGTCCTAGGGACTTGATTCCTGGTAATTCGTTCTGCATTTCTGGTAACTTTTCCGTAGACCTGGTAATTTCCCTAGATTATCAGCGTGCGTGCCTGGTAATTTTCGGCTCCATGCCGGTAATTTTACCACATTACCAGTGCTTGCTGCTGGTACTTTTACCAATCACCAGAGACATTTTATGATAATTTGATCAATTTCTATTAAATATAAATCTGTTAATTAGTAGAACTTTAATGAACTTGATATTGTGTGGTATTATTTTATAACTTTATGCCATATTAAGTAAGGCTTTTTGCCTTGCAGGGGACTTGGACGGGTCAGACGCGACTTGGTACGGGTCAGACACTACTTTGTACGGGCCAACTGTTCCCGTTTCCTTCGACGTATTCACGCAACATTTCGTATATGTGCACGTGGTCTTGGACGTGCAAACACTTTTCTGGGATCAAGAATACTTCAGCTCATGAATTTCTACTAAGTCACATGTACCGCTACCCCGTGGTTCTGTGGTGGCCTACCTGAACTGTGATTGGACAGGTTTGATGGTTACCTGGAGTAAGAAAAATTACCTGATTACTGTCAATTTATTTATTTACGTTTACCTTACCTTCATTTGATCTAGTTACTTACTTACCTTACCTTCATTGTATAGATAACTTCGGTTATGCTTACGTTTACCTTACATTTATTTGTGGTTTACTTCGGTTTACTCGATTGTAGATATTTACCTTACCTTTATTTGTAGTTTACTTCGGTTTACTCGATTGTAGATATTTACCTTACCTTTATTTAGTAGTTTACTTCGGTTTACTCGATGTAGATATTTACCTTACCTTCATTTAGTAGTTTACTTCGGTTTACTCGATTGTAGATATATTAGTATTGAATAACTTCGGTTATGTATCTTCCCTGTTTGTAATTAACTTCGGTTAATTTTAGTTATATCTTGCATTCATATATTACTTCGGTTTTAGTGAATTAACTTCGGTTAAGGCAAGAGTAACTTTACTTTGATTACTTACGTGATTATTTGCCCTCCCTTGTTTATGATTATATGTATATAGGTCATGTACCTAATTGGATATATTTTCTGTCTTAATTGTGGTTATTAATTATCTATTTAATTTGTATTTATGCGGTCCTAGGTCATGCGCAGATAAAAAAAAATAAGATCTTATTTTATTCGGTAACCTCGCCTCCGATAAGGACACTAGTTACTAATCAGGTTTATTAAGGACACTGAGTTTGCACTTTTAATGTATCCCTAGTTTGAATAATTTTATTTTCTTATTGTTATTATACGTAGCACTTTGCTACTTCGGAGTATAAAGTTATTAGTTCCCTTTAATTATCTTACATGAAAACGTGCAAACCTAGTAAGTTGTATTCTGCCATGTATCATTGAATTTAACTTTGATTTTCATTAAATTTTGTAAAACCAACTTTCAGTATTTTTAATTATTCGTGAAACCCCAATGCTACCTTTTGGTATAAATATTTTCATATTGTCATTTTGCTGTGTGCACTAAGGTTCTCAGTTGATCGAGAGGTTGGAGAAGGCTTGCTACTTCCTGGCGTCCATTATTCGAGATCATCTGATTATTTTATTATTAAGTTAATTTGATTAATTTATTATTTTGCTTTAACCCACCCCAAAGCTCCGGATCTCTGAGCATACGAGCACACCCTTTGCACGCGTCAGCAGCCTTAATGCAAGACACAGTAAAATGATTTCTTGGATTGTTTAAAAATATTTAATACAATATTAAATATTTTTAATTTATTAATTATCTTGGTAATGCAATAAAAGCGCGTCGCAAAATTGGCGCCCAACGTGGGGCTCGACGTATTTAGCCCTGCGCAGAAACCTGCGCAGTAGTAGTTTTTTTTTATAATAGCGATTTTCTTTTAATTTTGACTTTTGTTGATTTTATTTTGACATGAAAGTTGGTTTTCAAGTCTTACTTTGATTATATACACCTTGTGCAGTAACTAGGTGCCCATGCGCAGTAGACTGGATCTTACCTTACCTGTTATTTATAGATTTTGTCCAATTGTATTGGAATTTGATTTACAAACCCCTGTTTTTTTTTAATTTTTACCCTTATCTTACCTTGTAGTATTTTTGCGCCTGTGCAGATTTACTACGCCATTTGCGCAGTACGATTTCTTTAAATAGGTTATTTGTTTACTGAGCCTTTTGATTTAGTTATGTTATATTATTGTAAGGAATCAGTAACGAAGAAGTTTTGAACTCATGGTACGAGTTTTATCTTGCTTTTTTTTTTGGAAAATAATTTTTTTTTTGTTTTCAAATTTTTTTTTAATTTTAATTTTAATGCGCGTCCGTTTCATAACTTCATTTAAATGTACATGCGCAATTCACTAATTTTGTCAAACACTGATGCGCAGTCAAAATTTTTATGCGCAGTGGATACTAGTATTTAGCTGGTCACTAGAAAAGCGGGCTAGAAGCTTTTTGCTTTCGATTTATTTATTTATTCATTTCTTTTTTTTGAAAAAGAGATTTTCTTTTGTTTTGTTATAAGTGAAGCTTACACACTTAGTTTTTTTGAAGTTTTCTTAGTGCTTGTGACTTGGAGTTTTTTTTTGTGAATTACGAAATGGATTATAAAATGAAATTAGACTGTTTGAGAAAACAAGAGCTCCAATGGGAACTGAACTATCGTGGTATCCCTACTGAAGATGTCACAGTTGATAAACTAAAATCAATTCTCAGACCTCTTTTAAATATGGAAAAGAAAAATAAATCATTCTCTACTCACAAGTACGAATTTATTTTCGAGGATGAACGAAAATACATACAAGAATGTATAACTGAAATTTCCGGCCTCATGAAATGTTTTGCTGGTGAAGATGGTGAAAAAGTGCGAAAGAAATTTAACCGTCTACAATCCAGACTGGTTCATTTTTTAAATAGGGTTAATCTTATGCCCAATGATAAATTTACTGAAGATGAAGTAAAAATAAAGTCAGCAATGCTTTTTGAAATACTGAGTTTGATGGATCGATTAGAAAAATGTACTAAACGAGATCCAAATTTAAGTGCAATTTTGGAGAATACTATCTTAACTGAGGAAGATGATTCACAGGATAGTGATGCGGAATCTGAAAGCTTCGATCATGCGAAGAAAGAATCCGCTGTAAATAGATCCACTCGGAGAAGTTCTGTAATAAATAGACCTTCGACTTCTCAAGTAGTAGTACAGCAGCAACCATTTACTAAAGATCCAAAAATTGATAAATGGGGAATCCGTTTTAATGGAAATACTAAACAACTCTCTGTATATAGCTTTCTAGAACGAGTTGAAGAACTAAGAATTGCTCGTCATGTTTCAGAATTACAACTTTTTGAATCAGCAATAGACTTATTCGCAGGTAAAGGAGAACATTGGTTTAGATCAAACCGATCCCGTTTTCAAGATTGGAAAGGACTTTGTGACCTTCTTGTTAAACACTATGGAGAGCCTGATTATAAATCTCGACTTTTTAAACAACTCTTAGACCGAAAACAAGGTGAAGGCGAACCTTTTGTCAGTTATTAGCCAGATATGAATAGTTTATTTAACCGGTATGGCAGTATTCCTTCTGATGTTGGACTGGATATTATGGTTAGAAATTTGCATCCCTATTATGGAGAAAGAATCCAAGTAATAAACTCCATAGAAGAATTGGAAGATGAATGCCTAAAGATTGAGGTTAAGAAATACCGATCTGATACTTACGTAGCTCCTTCTAAGAAAAATATAAATTCATTTGTTGAACCAAGCTTTTGCTATGTTTCTGCCTCCTCTTCTACTACTGATATATCTGAAATTGATGCTAAGGCTAATATAGACGCCGTTAGTTCCTTTAATAATTCTAATAATCAACCTTCAGCTAGACCACTTGTAAATAATAGTGCAGTATGCTGGAATTGTAAGGAAACTGGTCATTTAAATAGAAATTGTACCAAACCTAAAACTCTACACTGTTACCGCTGTGGAACTCCAGAAGTAAGTACTAGGACTTGTCCTAAATGTAATAAATTTTCGGGAAACGACGTCGGGAAGAGTCAATAGGTCGTAAGATTTCTTCCAATGCTATAGATTTATCGACCATCAGCGCAGAAAACAATCCTCATAAAATCCTCTTAGATTTTATTATAGGTCACTCTTCAGGTGATCAAAGACCACTTTTAGAAGTCTCAATTATGGGATATCCTATGAAAGGTTTACTCGATTCGGGAGCATCTAGAACTATCGTTGGATTACCAGGATTCGAAATTTTTAAGAAATTAGGCCTTCATTTAATAAAACATAACTTGACTTGTACTGTTGCTAACGGAGAAAAATGTAATAGTCCAGGATATTTTCAAGTACCTGTTACATTGACACACAAAACTAAAATAATAGACATTTTTGTTCTTCCCGAGCTTGCACACAAACTCATATTGGGAATTGATTTTTGGAAAATTATGGACATTGTTCCAAACCTCAAAGAAGACGTTTGGCATTTTTCAGAAGAGCCAGAAATTCAAATATGTAGTATTCAAGATGAATCTACTCTTACCTTGGAGCAAAAAAACGCTTTAGATAAACTCTTAGAGGAAAAATTATCCCTAATGACTAATGAACTTGGTTGTTGTAAAATAGCTGAACACGAAATCGAGCTTTTGCCTGGAACAAAACCTATAAAACAGCGTTACTACCCGGTTTCTCCAATAAAACAAAAGATTATGGACGAAGAGTTACAAGAAATGTTACGCCTTGGCGTAATCGAACCATCAAAGAGTCCCTGGTCAAGCCCAGTTTGCTTAGCTAAAAAGAAAGACGATAGCTATAGATTTTGTTTAGACTTCAGGAAGCTTAACAGTTGTACAAAGAAAGATAGTTATGCTCTACCTTACATATCCTCAATTTTAGACCGACTTAGGGATGCTCGTTATTTAAGTTCTATCGACATTAAGTCAGCTTTCTGGCAAGTGCCTTTAAGTGAAAAATCAAAAGAGTACACCGCATTTACAGTTCCTGGACGTCCATTATATCAGTTTACTAGGATGCCTTTTGGCTTATGCAACTCTCCTGCAACTTGGCAACGTATCGTAGATCAAGTTCTAGGTTATGATTTAGAAGATAAAGTCATGGTATACGTTGACGACATTATATTGACCTCACAGGATTTTGATGAACATTTAAGGATTTTAGAAATTGTACTTGATAGACTGCGAAATGCAGGACTTATGATTTCAAGAAAGAAGTGTTTCTTTTGCAAAAAAGAACTCGAGTACCTTGGTTATTTAGTGGACTTACAGGGCCTAAGACCAAATCCTAATAAAGTAGAGGCAATAGTTAACATTCCACCCCCTAAAAATATTCATGAAATTAGAAGATTCGCCGGAACTGCCTCTTGGTATAGACGTTTTATTCCAAATTTTTCATCTATTATGGCACCAATAAACAATTTGACTAAGAAAAATGCAAAATGGTCTTGGACTGATGAATGTCGGAAATCTTTTAATGAAATTAAAGAGATACTTGTTACAGCACCAGTGTTATCATGTCCAGATTTCACTAAAACTTTCATATTGCAAACAGACGCATCCTACTTTGGACTTGGAGCAGTGTTATCTCAGGAATTTGAAGACGGAGAAAAAGTCATCTGTTATTTGTCACGATCACTTACTCGACAAGAAATGAAATATACTGTCACCGAAAAAGAATGTCTTGCTGTAATTTGGAGTGTGGAGAAGTTAAGACACTACCTGGAAGGAGTGCACTTCAAAGTTATAACTGACCATCATTCATTGTTATATTTACAAAATTTAAAAGATCCACAAGGTCGCTTAGCACGCTGGTGTTTACGATTACAACCCTATGACTTCCAATTAATCCATAGAAAAGGAAAAGAACACGTAGTTCCTGATTTCCTATCGAGATCTGTACCGAACATTGAAAATGAATCTGTTAATGTTGATGAGATTCAGACTGAAATTACATCCACTTCCTCAAATTTTAGTACCACCAAAGATAAGTGGTATAAGAATATGTTTTTGAGATTAGAAAAACATCCAGATAAATTTCCCTCTTGGCGAATGGAAAATAACTTACTTTACAAGCATGTACGAACTCAATATGCCGAACTGGCAGGTACTGCAAGTGCCTGGAAATTAGTGGTTCCTAAAGATAAAAGGGCAGACATATTAAAAAGATGTCATGACATACCAGCTGCGGGACACATGGGTGTCTTTAAAACGTTTTGGAAGGTTAGCGAACGCTATTTTTGGCCGAAGATGAAAGCTGATATCACGAAATATATTAGATCATGCCAGATTTGTGCACAAAACAAGGTCGAACAAAAACCTCAACCTGGACTCATGGGAGAACGACCAGAAATAAGAGAGCCTTGGCAAGCTATAAGCTTGGATTATGTAGGTCCACTTCCTCGTTCAAAAGCACAGAATAGTTATCTTCTCGTGGTTACCGACTACTTTAGTAAATACACTGTTGTGTTTCCTTGTAGATCCGCAAAGGCAAAATCACTTTGTAAATTTGTTGAAGAAGGTATCTTCTTGACTTATAGTACACCACAATTTTTAACCTGCGACAATGGTTCCCAAATGAGATCTAAAGAATTTCAAGCTCTATGTAAATCATATAAAACACGACTGTTCTTTACCCCTAGTTATTATCCTCGAGCAAACCCGACTGAACGGGTTAATAGAGTTTTGAAGACAATGATTCGTTCTTATATATCAAAAGGAAATCATAAAACCTGGGATGAAAATCTAGCTGCCATTGCTTGTGCCATTAGAACATCAAGATCTGAGACTACGAATTTTAGTCCATATTTTATAAATTTCGGAAGAGATCATAAACTTTTTGGGACAGATTATGGAGAAAATGTCAACTTGAATGCAAATCAGCAAATTCCTACAAATGAAATGATCCAGAATCGTCATAACAACTTCAGTCAGTCAGGCTTCTCGTGAGAAGAATACTCATCGTTAAAATTTGAGGAGACGGCCAGTCCAATATGTAGTTAATCAGAAAGTGTGGCGCAAGAATAAAACCTTGTCTGATGCCACAAAACATTATAGTGCAAAACTAGCTCCGGAATATCTTGGTCCATTTGTTATTAAAAAGAAAACTGGTTCATGGACATATCAACTAGCGGATGAGTTAGGAAACTATAAAGGAGAATGGCATGTTCAAGACCTGAAACCATTTTATTCACCAGAACCAGAACCACCTGATGAAGTCACAAGCTCTGATTCAGATGACTAGACACCGTAAGCTCACTTGTTTTTTTTTTTTTATTGAATTAATGATTTATTGTAAATTTTTGCTTCGTTACTGATTACTGATTTCGATATAATTATTGGTTACTGATTACTTACTTTAGGTTTAGATTGTTTATAATTACCTTGCTCTTGATTTAGTCTCTTAGCAAAGAGATACGCTTTGCTACTTACTTATTACTTTATTATTATTCTTACTATCTTCTTACATTTTCTCGTGTGATCGTCCGTTAATTCTTTGAATTTACGTCCTTTCCTTGGAAGGGGGGTGTTGTAACGTGTCAATCTTGCCATTGTGACACGCTACAATTTTTTTAAATCACATTTATAAAAATTATCAGATAAATGTTAATGATCTTTCACCTTTTTCAACTTTTTAATATTTCTCTATAGCGTTTTGAGTTTAAAGATCACTGCTTAATAATGGAGCTAATAGCTTTTGCTTATTATATAATTTTAGCTCATTTAAATTAAATAAAACAACCTAGTTTAGTAAGAAAACTCAGGAAATGTACTAAAGTCACAAAAATTAATAATTATATAATGCTCTATTAACAAAGTAAGTTACAACCCTCTAAATTCATTCCAGTGGAGTAGTCATCTTTCTTGGCTTATTGGAATCTCTTTGGACTTCCAGGGAGGTCTTGATTTGAAGTTTCTTACCTAAAAATAGAGTTTAATTATTTTTATGTCTAGAAAGGTTGACACAATCTTTCTTTTACCTTATTATTGTAAGAATGCACTACTGTCTTACCTTTTGTCATCTACGTTGAGATGATACTTTTGCTACGTTATTTCTTTCTATCTCTTGGAGTTGGTTATAATTATTCTGCTTCCTTTAGGGAATTCTGCGTACCTAAAATGCAATAATTGACCATTAGTTTTAAGATACGTTAAGTGTTGTTTTAAATACTTTCTTGAGAGACTGTATAAGGAATAGATTTTGTCCTTTTATGGAGTGCAGGGACCAATGAACGAGAACTTTCTAAAAACTTTCATAGAATTTTGCAACTTTGGTTCATACCGAGCTATACAACATCCTTAAGTTTGGCTGCAGATCATTTTTGGTCAGTTCTAGGATTTGACGAGCCCCTCAGGTTCGTAGATTATTTTATTTTGTTTGTTTATATGTTTTATGTATTAGGTTAAGCTTAATTTAGTAACTTTTCTATACCCTACTTAGTAATACTCTTTACACTTACCTTATATTCATTTCTCCAGTGCATTCAGTTCCATTATTTGGCTATTTCGACCAGCATAAAGGTCTACTTTGTTACTATGTTTATCTGTGGTTTTCCATCATTTTGTTTACTTATACATGACTTCTTTTATTTCAGCTAGGATCTATTTAGTTGCGCAATGTCTCGGAGAAGGTATTTACCTACAAATAGATATGAATTAGTGGTATTACATCTATTTTTACCTAGTAATAAACACCCTACTTTTGAGTGGTTTTTCCATGTTCTTCCTGTTTGATCCTAGTGTCACCAATACTGTGGGACATTCGTGACTGTCTCCACTTCATTATGCAACACAAAAACAGCGACAATTTTCTCGATTGATTTGTTAAACTTTGAAAAATCATTTTTTTGTTGACACAGTACAAAAATTTATCATTTGCGTATTTTTCTATGATTTTTGTACGGTTATGTTAAACGTCAGACCAGTGCAGTGTTGCCAGTTGTAATTAAAGGTAGTCGTATAAGGATTCATGTATCTTCTTTTTCCTTCTCTATCCTTTTTATAAGGTGTACCATTCTCTCTCTTGGATAAGTAATTCCGTAGCTAGAAAACCTAGTTATGGGTTAAGTTCTAGATGTATTCATAATATTTTGGTTTGATTTTGTATGTTACGTGCTATTAGTTGGTTTTTACGTAAAAGTGATTGCGATTTTAATCATTGCCTTGAGTACAGGAATTTTGACCTGCACATTTAGTCAACCTGGCAAAGTGACGTATTGTCAGTGGTCTACGTGACAGATTGCATTGCAGTCAATTGTTTCACGAAACCCACTCTTCTGTAATTCGAGTAAATGTTCCATTGGTCAGAGAGAGAGGAGAAGCCAAGGAATTTTTCTAGTTTAGTTCATCGTTCAAACGAACACAAAGCGTGGGACTGGATCACCCTCGGTGATGAAATTTCACTTTCACTTTTTAAGTTCGAGGTGCAGGAGGTGGCCATTTTTAGTGAATAATTAATTTTTTTTTATGCCGTAGCTGCGGCTTCCGAAAGGGATCTAAAATTATTATTCCATTTATCGAAGTGCCATTTATTTGATTGTGTTTAGTGATGGATTTATTTGGTTTGGCACTGAGATATTCTCCTGAGGAGGATTTATTGGCACCGACTTCTCCTGCCCTCGTGTTGTTGCCATGGACATCTAGGCAAACCTTGACAGTGACCCTCGTAACATCATAAGAGGTAACTAACTAATTTTATTACTTTTCTTTATTAATATGTACTCTGTATTTAGTTCTCTGTATATTTTCCTTATTTTTAATTTACTAGAAGGATGGTCCTAGGGACTTGATTCCTGGTAATTCGTTCTGCATTTCTGGTAACTTTTCCGTAGACCTGGTAATTTCCCTAGATTATCAGCGTGCGTGCCTGGTAATTTTCGGCTCCATGCCGGTAATTTTACCAGATTACCAGTGCTTGCTGCTGGTACTTTTACCAATCACCAGAGACATTTTATGATAATTTGATCAATTTCTATTAAATATAAATCTGTTAATTAGTAGAACTTTAATGAACTTGATATTGTGTGGTATTATTTTATAACTTTATGCCATATTAAGTAAGGCTTTTTGCCTTGCAGGGGACTTGGACGGGTCAGACGCGACTTGGTACGGGTCAGACACTACTTTGTACGGGCCAACTGTTCCCGTTTCCTTCGACGTATTCACGCAACATTTCGTATATGTGCACGTGGTCTTGGACGTGCAAACACTTTTCTGGGATCAAGAATACTTCAGCTCATGAATTTCTACTAAGTCACATGTACCGCTACCCCGTGGTTCTGTGGTGGCCTACCTGAACTGTGATTGGACAGGTTTGATGGTTACCTGGAGTAAGAAAATTACCTGATTACTGTCAATTTATTTATTTACGTTTACCTTACCTTCATTTGATCTAGTTACTTACCTTACCTTACCTTCATTTGATAGATAACTTCGGTTATGCTTACGTTTACCTTACATTTATTTGTGGTTTACTTCGGTTTACTCGATTGTAGATATTTACCTTACCTTTATTTGTAGTTTACTTCGGTTTACTCGATTGTAGATATTTACCTTACCTTTATTTAGTAGTTTACTTCGGTTTACTCGATTGTAGATATTTACCTTACCTTCATTTAGTAGTTTACTTCGGTTTACTCGATTGTAGATATATTAGTATTGAATAACTTCGGTTATGTATCTTCCCTGTTTGTAATAAACTTCGGTTAATTTTAGTTATATCTTGCATTCATATATTACTTCGGTTTTAGTGAATTAACTTCGGTTAAGGCAAGAGTAACTTTACTTTGATTACTTACGTGATTATTTGCCCTCCCTTGTTTATGATTATATGTATATAGGTCATGTACCTAATTGGATATATTTTCTGTCTTAATTGTGGTTATTAATTACCTATTTAATTTGTATTTATGCGGTCCTAGGTCATGCGCAGATAAAAAAAAATAAGATCTTATTTTATTCGGTAACCTCGCCTCCGATAAGGACACTAGTTACTAATCAGGTTTATTAAGGACACTGAGTTTGCACTTTTAATGTATCCCTAGTTTGAATAATTTTATTTTCTTATTGTTATTATACGTAGCACTTTGCTACTTCGGAGTATAAAGTTATTAGTTCCCTTTAATTATCTTACATGAAAACGTGCAAACCTAGTAAGTTGTATTCTGCCATGTATCATTGAATTTAACTTTGATTTTCATTAAATTTTGTAAAACCAACTTTCAGTATTTTTAATTATTCGTGAAACCCCAATGCTACCTTTTGGTATAAATATTTTGATATTGTCATTTTGCTGTGTGCACTAAGGTTCTCAGTTGATCGAGAGGTTGGAGAAGGCTTGCTACTTCCTGGCGTCCATTATTCGAGATCATCTGATTATTTTATTATTAAGTTAATTTGATTAATTTATTATTTTGCTTTAACCCACCCCAAAGCTCCGGATCTCTGAGCATACGAGCACACCCTTTGCACGCGTCAGCAGCCTTAATGCAAGACACAGTAAAATGATTTCTTGGATTGTTTAAAAATATTTAATACAATATTAAATATTTTTAATTTATTAATTATCTTGGTAATGCAATAAAAGCGCGTCGCAACTGATTACTGAAAATTACATCAGAAAATATAAAATTCTGATTTAATCAGTTTATGTTAACGAAAATTTTAAGGCTTAAAACTAACCGATAGTTTTTAAATGTTTATGGATTTGTAAAGGCATCAGATACACCAGACCTCTAACAATCACTTGACCTGCTTTTCCTATTAAAATTTTAGAGGTAAAGTTTTTAACCCTTGTGCTACAAAAGTTTCAAAATAGCCAAAAAGTGTCCCTCTCGCAAACAAAATCGACGTGTTCAAGAGTTTTTTCAAAAACGTTCGATAATTATCCTAAAAACCTTCAGTTACCCTAAACAAAAAAAAGCCAGTTTATCGATTATTTTATTTAGCTCTAAAGAATTTTGAACATTGGACATTTCTGCTGTTCTTAATTATTTTTAAGTTAGCTTGATTTTTTTTAGACAAAACCTATTAAGAAAAGCTTCTGCTACTCTATGCTGTGTGACACAAATATTTACAGTTATTTAAACTGTATTTAAAAATACACTTAAACCGGTCGAGGTTAAGTCTAAATACACGGTAAAAAAAATTGACTTAGATCAAAGCAAATTATTTTGAAGTAAAATAATTTGTGCTTTCCTATTTACCAAGATAATATTTTTTTGATTTAGTACAAAAAATGTCTTGCCTCTTTATTTTAATGTGAAATAGAAATAGTTTTATTATAAATTAGAACCGAATTAATCTAAGGCACCGTTTTATCTGGAGGCAAAGTATTTGCTCAATCAAAACAAAACAGTTTTGATTCTAATTCCAAACCAAATAATTTCCTTGACTTAAAATCAAATAATGAAAACCTCTATAGTTTTCTTTCAAGACAATAACTTTTTTTAGGGTAAAAGAAATTTTTTCTCAAATTAAGACAAACCTTTATCCGCATTATTTTGTTTCAAGACAAATCTTTACTTGAAATCATAAATTTAAGAATTTAACTTATGTTCTAGAAGCGAGGATGCTAATTTTGTTTTTGGTAAATACGTTTATCGATATCTCAGCTTATTTTGCTGTAGAGAAATATTGGTCACTATTATGGTCGGGCAGCAAAACGCTATTTTCGTCAATTTTTGGGGGATTTTGATAAACATTGGCACGTTTATACATCGACCCAAGAAAAGTAAAAAACTAAAAAATTTTTGGTCGGTTTGTCTCTCTAAGCTGCGTATCAGTGCCCTGAATTTTCTGGTTTGCACCTTTCCACTTTTTTCAAAATAACTCAAAATCAAAAACGAACTAAATTTTTATTATCACGGTTTTCGTTAGGTAACACCTGTCTCTATGGGCCTGCGTCCCTCAAATTTTAGAAATATTTATCGATTTAAAAAAAAAATGTCAAAGTCAAAACTTTGATGAATTTACCAAAGTAGTGATTTTTTTAAACCTCGAATTTTTGGACCCTGTCAAGAAATTTCTGAGGCGGATTTTATCTGACATACTTTTTTTTCTTCCTTTTGAGTCTCACTATCCTAAACTTTTTAAAATATTAAAAAATATGGCAGGGAAAATCTGTAGCAGAACCACAAATACCCAGCAGTCGCGTTTTTCGCAAAATTCAAAGACTTTGGACTGCTGATACAAATCAATTTTTTAAAACTTTATTTGAAAAAAAACATAAAAGAGTATTTACTGGTTCTAATAAAAAACTAAATAAAAAATTTACACCTCTAAAAAAAATATAAATATATTCCAAAATATTGAAAAATTTACCGCAAACATGGAAAAGTTACTGGCTCAAAATATCGGGTTTTTAAGCAAAAATCACACGTTTGGAGATAAACGGCTGGGGATTTTTTAGTTTGCGTTTAATTTTGGGTCCTGAAAACCTTTGTTCTACTATAGACATGCTTTTAAGTAGTGTAATTTTTTTTTCTAAATATACGTGGTAAGTGGTAGCAAAAAAGAGTTTAAAGTTGGATATTTTTCCGTTTGTTTAAAAACTATCCAAATCTACGAGTTTCAAACAAAGAGTATCCAAATCGTATACTGGTCGGTCAGTTAGCCGCCATTTTCGTCAATCTTTGGGGGATTTTCATAAAAATTGACAAGTTTGTATTGATCTTGGACAAGTAAAAAATAAAAAAAATTTGGTTGGTACTCCACTCTAAGCTAACGTTTCAGTGCCCTTAACTATCATTTTTGCACCTTCTCACTTTTATCAAAATAACTCAAAATCAAAAAGAGACAAAAAATTTCTAGTTAAGGTTTTAATTAGGTAAGACCTGTCTCTATCGGCCCGTCTAACAAAGCTTTTAGAAATATTGTGTTTTTCTAAGAAAAATAATTTCAAATTAAAAAAATTGCGAAAGTAGTGATTTTTTTAAAACTAATTTTTTTGTCTTTGTCAGAAAATTTTTAATGAGGATTTTATCTGAAGTACTTTTTTCCCCTTTTAAGTCTATAATTTTCTTTCTACTTCAAGATATTAAAAAATATAGCAGGAAAAATCTGTAGCAGAATCACAAATAACAAGCGTATTCGCGTTATTCGCAAAATTCAAAGATTTTAGACTACTTATACATATCAAAACGAATTTTATACTTCACACAAAGGTATGTGTGCCTAACTTACGAGTGCTCGAGCCAGTCCGCTAGATGGCGCTACACCTTGTAGTTTACTCGCATTACACCGCCGCGAGTATTTCATATATAAGAGTTGGTTTTGGTTAAAATTGGCTTACCTGGGTTTGCTGTTCTCTACTGACGACGTGAAACACACATAAACGTACGTCTAGAGATGCAACCTTGTGTAAGTAGGAAAACAACCAAAATCAACTCTTCCCTCTCCATCTGACACTCGCAAGTTAGGCACACATACCTTTGTGTGAAGTATAAAATTCGTTTTGATTTTTATCGATCCACACACAGCACGTTTTCCATCTTTCTTCTTTGCATATGCTTCGGGCAGTACGGCCTTTTAGTTGCTACGTGATTACGTGGTTTTAATACCATATTAAAGGACGAAACTTGTCATAGATGGCGCTTCGGCGTCTCAAACAAGACGATGCCAGTGGGCTTAAACTTTCGAGTGCTCGAGCCAGTCCGCTTGATGGCGCTATACCTTGTAGTTTACTCGCATTACACCGCCGCGAGTATTTCATATATAGGAGTTGGTTTTGGTTAAAATTGGCTTACCTGGGTTTGCTGTTCTCTACTGACGACGTGAAACACACATAAACGTACGTCTAGAGATGCAACCTTGTGTAAGTAGGAAAACAACCAAAATCAACTCTTCCCTCTCCATCTGACACTCGCAAGTTAGGCACACATACCTTTGTGTGAAGTATAAAATTCGTTTTGATTTTTATCGATCCACACACAGCACGTTTTCCATCTTTCTTCTTTGCATTTACTTATACATAACCAATTTTTATACTTTATTTGACCATAATTTAAAAGCACATTTACCGTTTTTAATAAAAAAAACTAAATCATCAAATTTACCTGCATAAAAAAATATCCAAATGTTCAAAAATTTACCGCAAACATGAAATAATCGCTGGGTCAAAACAACGGTTGTCTAAGCGAAAATTACGCGTTTGGAGATAAACCGCTGGGGATTTTTTGGATTGTATTTTTTTTTGGGTTCCCAACAATATTTATTTTACTACAGACAAGTTTTAAAACGATATAACACAAGCCATGTCTTGACTTAAACTCTAATTTCTGAAATCTACGCCCACCCTTTTTTAAAAATAATCTAAAATGTATTTTGTTTAACTCCAGACTCAATTACCTTTCGTTTGATATCACACACGCCATAATTTCATATAAACTCTAATTTTTTTAATCTACCCCCACCCTTTAATTTAGCTTGTGTTCGGTGGATTTTGTTCATTTTTAAATGGGATCATCTCCACCCAAGACCCAGCCTAGGTACCAAATTTCAGTCAAATCGGGCAGGTGGTTTTTGAGTTATGCGGGTTGGTCGGGTTGGTCGTTACAGATATACAGGCAGACAGACGGCGGGACAAAAAAGGTTCAAAATCATCTGAAACGCAAAGATATATAAAAAATTTTGAAATCGGATCAGCTTTTTTTTCTCGAAAAAATTAGGATTACCATAGCTCTACTATTATAGTATAGTAGTAGGTAGTGTGAGCTAATATCGAAGCCATATAGTGGTCGGTGAAATACAAAAATTTTGGACTGGGGGGTCGAGTTTTGTATATTAACCTTCCGATCGTTTTGGCCGACTAAAAAATTTTAGCCTCAAGATTTAAGCTGAAGCCCGGCAACGCCGCCGGTATAGACTCCACAGCACCCCTTGGCAGTCGCGATGAATAGCGTGGAGTGTCATCGCACAGTGGGACCAATTGTTATAATTTAGCGGTTGTATTACAAGATTAAGGGGTAGTAAATCCTCAAAATTTTAGCTACCGATGTGCCGGGTGTCCTATAAAAACATTTCATATTTAAAATGCAGCTAAATATTTGACTAGGTACTGATTTTAAAAAATTTAAAATATATGTAAAGTAAATAAGTTTTACAATCCAACTAAACAAAAATGATCGCAAATATAAAATAAAGATAGCAGAAAATTAAAAGCTGAGAGGCATTTATATATTTTCTTTTAATTAAAAAAATACTGCGTTTACATCAGTATATCAATACAAAAGGTAGAGAGTTTTTTATCGCTTATTTCAGATACTACTTAACCAATTTTAATGAAATTTGGCATACATGTTTTATAAGCCATTCTCCCTTGTTAAGGCGATTTTTTTACGCTATGACATGTGCAAGTCAGGCCGAACCAGCGAAGCCGGCTATTGTTATTTTTTTAAGTTAGTTATTAATCAATTGGAATAAGAAACCGATACCTTCCTTAAGGCTGTAAATGCAAATAAAGATTAATACGGCTTTTTTAAAATTCAAGATGGCTACTATACGCTAAAACTATACAACTTATTTGTTTTAATTGACGGAACATTTATATTTAATTTGGTTACACGGTTACAAAACTACTAATTTAAAAAGGCAGTCATTAAAAAAAAATTAGAGAGAATGTCACATACTTGGATTTATATAACGATACTCTTTTTAAAAATAATTCCGCATTTTTAGATTATTTATAGTTTTTACCTGATAGCTTTGGCTGGGATGTGGGCATAATTGTTTTTTTCCTTTAAAATTGGTTTAGTTTTAAATTTGATCACTACTCAAAAGTCAAACTCTTAAGGCAATCCAAATATAAAATAAAAATAACTCCATTTTGATGGTTATATTGTTATATTCGTGAAAATGCAAACAGGTACTTAATTAAAGTTTTTTTTTAAATAATAACTATCCAAACCACTTTTAATTAATGTTTTAGTACAGTTATTCCTTAACCCCCATTCTTTATGTACAATTTGTACAGAAAAATAATAAAAATTTGATTTAATTTGAAAAATAATATTTATGTTTACTAATACTTGTCTACTATTTAAAACTATCGGTCATCTTTCATATGTATGAAATAATGTCTAAAGTAGTAAACACTTGTTTAATGGACTAATTAGGTCAAAAGTCATAAACCTAACCGAACCAATGCAAAAAAAGTGCGGACATTTGTAGCCTAGCCTACAATTAGTACCTAGACTATTGCACCACCGTCCGTTCATTTGATAGGTTTAATTTTTAGATCGGAAAAAGATTTAAGTAATGGAAGATATAAGGAACCTCGTACAAGGGGGACGAGTGTGATATAGTTTAGGTAGGCTAAATTAGTTTACTGAAGATGGGCTCCATCTGCTAGTACCTAAAATAAGTATTGCTAAAAAATACAAATAATAAGAATTTTCTTTCTTCTACCCTCCCACCCACCCACTAACCTTATTGTGCACATTACAGAAAATATTCAATGAAAAAAATGTCGCCGCGTACAAAAATTTGAGAAAAATTAGGCACTATTAGAAAAAAAAATGGTTTGCTTAGCACGCTCTTCCACTGAGACCCATATATACTTGGTGTTCAATAACATAATTTTAGTATTAAATTTCTTGAGTGATTTTAAGACACAAAGTTCATATTAACATAGGTCTACAAACGCTTAGTTTTCGAGATAATATTTTTTGTTTATTTTGATATAGCCGCCATGCCATACCGAAGCATTTTTTATTTTGATGCTAGCAGTCTTTGGCGCAAAAGCTTTTTTTAAACGGTTAGAGATGCGAAAAAATTGCAAGAGATAAAAAGTTTGCAAACGAAACAAGGATTTTATTTCTTGTTTTAAAATCTACCAGTGGCTTACAACAAAAAATATCCCAGGAAAAAGGTGACATGAGCCCTGAAAAAGTATAACCTTCTAGATTTTTACTATCGTTTGGCATGTCTTATAGTGTAATGACAACAGCTAAATATATGTGTTAAATTTGAGCTGCATATCTCAAAAACTGCACGAGCTATAAACAAAAAACTAAAAAATATATGAAATTTTAACACCCTGTATCTCGAAAACTAAGCGTTTGCGTGTCTATGTTTATATAAACTTTTTGACTTACAATTACTTAAACACCTTGTATAAATAAAAAAATTTATATGATCCGATTTGAATTAGAAATTCAGTACAAAAAAAACTGTGTATTAAGTAAAACATAGTACATACATAAGTTTGAAACACATATTTAAGTCCTACAAGTTTCTTAAAACATTGTTGCAACTCTTGTCTTATTTTGGAACTCATGTTCCACAACACCACAGAATTTTGTCTTCTTTTTAAAAACATTTTTTGTATGAGAAGAGGACACTCTGATCTATCTTTTATATTTCACCATAAAGATTTCGTTGAGCCTTTACTTATGGAAAATAAAAACGTGATCTGGTTTATTTAGGAAAATACCTGTTATGTCTGATCGTGGACACATTTCCCTACCCAAATGCAAAAGTGAATTTTAAAAATTTACGTCATATCATTAAATAAAAATCTTCAGTCCTTATGATATCGGACGGAGGGCAGATTATGGTAGGTTGGTTGTGAGGGGGCTGGTTATGGGGGGAGGGGAATCTCTTACTTTACCCCTTTTCATAGAAATACAGGCAGTTATACTTTTGTAGGAATCTATTTGTACATTATTATTAAACTACAAAAACAGCAATTAAAGTAAAATAATGTTTTCTTTTTTTAGGGGAGCTTATTTTTTTATAATGAGACTTAATTATGTTACTAAAATTCTAGAAAAAACAGAGCAGGAAGTCCTAGTCCGCATGTTATTTGTGGACTTGGTCAGCGCCCCTGATAGATTATGTTCATTTCGTTTGAAGGGGGCTAATTTTGATCTTAGAGGGCTTACCCTCCCTCCCCCAAGCTACTTCCTTGGCGTATAAACATACATTCATTCCATTCTTTTAAAAAAATTTAGTTTTGGTAATATCTAGTTTTACCAAGAAAAATTGCATTGGATATCTGATTTGGCCCACTGTGCTTGTTACTACGTCATCTAAGGCCCGCCAGTCTGCAATTCACAACAAAAAATAAGCTTGGTGTTCTTATAGAGAAAATTTGGTCTCTGGGTGTTCTGCATAAAGTGGGTTAGGAATTTAATGTTTTTATTATTTGTTCAACGTTCGATAGTTTTGGTTGTTTAGCTGTTGGGCCGTATGTTCAAACGTAAGTATTAGTCTAGTGTTGGCTAGTATTTCGCTAACAAGCCCCTTTGGGCACCCTTTGCCAAAAAAATGTTTTTTTTTCACTTGGAAATATTTCTAAAGGCAGGCTTTTCAAAAATACTTAGAGCTAGAAAATTTGCATCTTCTTGAAAATTATTGGTTTTTAATATAGGATTTTGTTTGTTACAGGTAACTTATGTGTCTACAAGGCAACAAAGATAAACTTCTCAAGGTTGCAAGCAATCCCTATCATCTGCTATGTTGGTCCAAATAAAAAACTTGTTGCTCATATGATTTATTCTGTTATAGTAATATAACTATGTGAATGTGAAATTGAATACAATGTATTATCAAATATTTAATAATTATTATCAAAAATAATATTATTGATAAGTAAAGTGCGTAAAGTGATTACATTTCCACAAACAAAAACAGTTGAACAATATATGAAGTGAAGTTCGGTTTGATAATAGTTTGTGAGAAATAGGTACCAGACACATAGATAAGGGAGGGCACTGGGGGACATTTCCCCCCTTCTTGAACAAGTGTTTATCATGAAATTTTAGTGTCTTGGACAAAAATTGGGCACATCACCACTAAAATGTTCTGTATTCAGTGGATTTGCCTCCGGCGAGCATTTCTGCCTACCCTGTCCAAAACATCATGCACCGTCATGGAATAACAGCACAGCACTTTCTATATGAGAGTATCCCCCCAGAAAGAAAAGCTATCTATGTGCCTGCTACATATTTTGAGTACATGTTTTACAGAACATTTTTTGTTCAGTTCTCCAGAAGGATAATTATATAATAAAATTTTCTTGAAAATGTTTTTGGACAAATTTCTTTTCAAAGAAAATGTTTAGGACTAAATGATTTCGTACAATTTTTTATTTAAACAATAAAATTAATTTTAAAGATATTTCTGCAACCCACTTTTTTCTATGAGGGTTAACAAAAATAACTACTACATACATATTTTTACTTAAATGTCAAAAAATGCTTCAAGCATGCCCCTATGTTATAATAATAATGTTCTAAAAAAATGTAAAATCCTAATTTTAAAAACTATTTTTCTATAATCTCCAAAAACATAAAGTTGTTGATTTTAAATAAAGCACTAGTCATTATTTTAATTAAAAAAAATACCTTATGGAATTTCTAAATCAATAATGTTTTTGGAGAAATTTCCATACAAGGAAAATGATTTCGAAGAATTTTCCATTTTAACATATTTTTACTCAAATGTTACAAAAACTGTAAAATCTTAATTTTAAAAATTATTTTAGTTCACACTACTACTATACTATAGTAGTGTGAGCAATGATGGTGATCCTAATTTTTTCGAGAAAAACAAAGTTGCTCCGATTTCAAAAATTTTTATATATCTTTGTGTTTCAGATGATTTTGAAAGTTTTTTGTCGCGCCGTCTGTCTGTAACGACAAACGCTTATAACTCAAAAAACGCTTGCCCGATTTTAATGAAATTTGAGGTGGTGGGTCTTGGGTAGAAATGGTCCCATTTAAAAATGAACAAAATAAACTGATCACAAGATAAATAAAAGGGCTCGTAAAAGAGTATATGGCGTGTGTGATACCAAAAGTAATAAGTCTGTAGTTAAACAAAATAAATTTAAGTTTAAAAAAAAAGGTGGAGCAAATTTCAAAAATTAGAGTTTAAGTGAAAATATGTAGTGTGTGATCTCAAACGAAAGGTAATTGAGTCTGGAGTTAAAAAAAAGGGTGGGGGTAGATTTCAAAAATTAGAGTTTAAGTCAAAACATGGGTTGTGTGGTATCAAACGAAAGGTAATTGAGTCTGAAGTTGAATAAAATATATTTCAGTTTTTAGTTATATTAGCTCACATGTACACTATAACTATAGTACCTAGTGTGAGCTTATAGGTACCCATATATATTGGCAGAGTATTTTTATAATCACCAAAAACACATAAAAAAATAAAGTACCTTATTAAGATTCTAAATCAATAATTCATTAACTTTTTATTTAAAAAATATTTATAATAATAATCATTCAATAAAATTTTCTTCATACAGAAAATTGTTTAAAAACATTTTCTTCAATTAGAAGTTTGTTCGAGCAAATTTCTATTTAAAGAAAATGGTTTTAAACAAATTTTCGTTCAAGGAAAATGTTGTAGAAAAAAATTATTTCAAATAATTATTTATTAGAACTTATTTTAACTCAAATGTTACAAAAAATGTAAAATAATTTTTCTATTATCATCAAAAAAGTTTTTGATTTAATATAAAGGACTGGATAGGTAGTCATTATTCAGTGACCCAATAAAAGTTGAAAAAAGTACCAACTGCATAAGGTTTGTAAATAATTTATTAACAAAAAAAATTTGAATAGGTGTGTCCCCTTATAAATTATTATACAAGTGAACAATAATTTATTCTAGCACTGTCGAAACAATGATTCTTGATGGGTAGTATCCGTATGCAAAGTTAAATTCAAAAAAATACAAAAAATGGATAGGTACCTATGTCACAGGCTTGTAGCAATAAATAGTAATTTTAGTTGTGGGGGTTGCTATAGTCTATAGTTAAAAAAGCTATAAGTACCTATAATCAGAGAGTGTAACTAGGATTACCCTGCCAAATTAAAATATCAAAATAAGCACCTATTAAAAATTGGTAAACTAACGATGTAACCACCCAAAGAGCACAATATTATTTAAATGTTTTATTACCAAATTTGATTTAAGCCCCTCAAAAAAATTGACCCAGTTATATTCCTTATAAGGGCCTATATCCTTAAATTATGTAACACTCAAGGGAGGGAGGTTAGGCTTTGCGTTACACACAATGTTTTTTTAATGTGTTTTTTTTTTGAAAATGCGTTACGAGGGGGGATTAAAAATCCTGAATTTTTGTGTTACATAATTTAAGGATGTTCCCTAAGCCTGCTATACATATCCATTATTTTGAATTTTTATGATGATTTTAACTTTGTATACTAACTATAGGTAGGTATCTTTCTTTTCATATATCATCAGGAGATTTTATAAGTGGGGCTTCGAGACCGTGTAGAGCCACAGGTTATCCAAGTCTGCTATCCAAATCTTCTTGTCTTTTGTGAGGGGCGTAGTTAAAAGAAATGGAGCCCCTCTCTGGAATAGTGATTTGCCCCACAGAACACCATATCCGCACGTGTGAGAAAGCAACTTATCATTTTTTTAGAACTAGTAATATAATTTTTAAAAAAATCCTATTTGTTTATTGTGAAATTCCTTCATACTTGTCTGTCAAAGTGTCATAAAAATCACGGCGAACTCGATTTTCTGAAATAAGTGAAAGAATTCTACCAAGCTGCACTGACAACACTGCGGCTCGCGATCACTGACTTGTATGAACACTGAGAAATAAATTCGGCGTACAATTCGTGTCGGAAAACGGTTTTTGTTTCCTTCATAGAATGAAATTCGTAAGAAAATTAGCTCTAGAATGTTGTGTTTAATAGTATCTAAGGTTGTTTTGCTTTTTTGGTTCAAAATATTGAGCAGAAACCTTCTACGATATTTTGCCAGTTCTAGTTGAACTCAATTCAGCCCAATTTTATATGACTAAAAATTTTAGCTGGCTAAAAACGATCGGAGGTCTAATCTACAAAAATCGACCCCCTGCTTAAATACCATTTTTTGGTCAAAATTTAAAAGTGTATTGCTGATAGAGAACTAATATATAAAATTATTTTTTTTTTAATAGAAAAATAAAAAAATCTACCGCAAACTTGGAAAAAACATTGGTTTAAAACAACAGTTTTTAAAGCGAAACTGAAATGATTGGTGATTTTGCGGTTAAATTTGGGTCTCCGGTAAAAAAATTTTTCACAAAATTACCAAGTCATATACTAAAATAATGTAAGTTCTAATATAATTTAGAAGCCTGTAATAAATGGAATTAACACGTTAGTAAGGGTGCTATTTTATTTTTAACAAAATTCGCATATATTTATAATTTTCGAAAAGAGTGATATTTTCAGCTCTTAATAAATACAAAAGATAAAAAAAAACAGAATTATTTGCTTGTAATGGTCAGCTATTCCCCTTAATCCGACCCTAGGTACGGCCATAAGAAAAACAAAAAAATCCTGCTAAATTTAACAATTATTATAAAACCAGCTATTTTATTTATTTTGTTTTTAAAAATATAGAAACACAATATCTTTCAAAACATTAAGTTTGTTTAGTACGTAGGTGTAGTTATACCATTACTAATACTACAGAAATTTATGATTATAAAATAATTCCCTCAGTTTTAAAATCAACCCGGTCTTTTTCATAGGATAGAAAACGCAGTATCTACCTATAACTTTTCTTAATTTCGGCTTGTAAAAATTAAAAAGGGGTGGAACCAAATGCTTCTTTTCATATAAATTTTAAGCATCGGTATTTCGATAGGCTTGCTTGTATTTGTAGGAGTATCCGTCATAATTGCAGTAAATTTTTTAAGAAAGTTAATTTTATGTATAATTTTATATAAAAAAGCAAAATTTTTAAATTGTGGTCAAATAAAGTTTAAAAAAGTGGTTATGTATGAATAGTCCAAAATCTTTGAATTTTGCGGATAGCCCACCAGCTTTGTATTTTTTATCCTGCTACAGATTTTTCCTGCAATATTTTTTAATATTTCTAAAAGCAAACTATAGGCAGGCTTAGAAGAAATAAAAAAAGTATGTCAGATGAAAACCTCAACAGATATTTCTTGACGGAGTTAAAAAATTCAAGTTTGAAAAAAGTCACTACTTTGGAAAACTAATTTTTTTTTTTGCTTGAAATAAAAAAATATTTTAATAAGTTGTGTTAGGCGGACCGAGAGAGACATGTATGCATAATTAAAACCCTAACAAAAAATATTTTGACTCTTTTCGATTTTGAGTTATTTTGATAAAAGTGAGAAGGTGCAAACTGAAAAGTTAAGAGCACTGAAACAAAGCTTAGATTGGACTACCAACCAACTTTTTTTTACTTCTCCTAAGTCAATATAGAAACTTGCCAATTTTTATGAGTCCCGCAAAAATGGCGAACTGACCGACTAGTATACAATTTGGATATTTTTATCACTTTATTAAAACAAAATATTTCAGGGGACCCAAAATTAAACGCAAAATAAGAAATCCTCAGCCGTTTATCTTCAAACATGTCATTTTTATTTTAAAACCCATTATTTTGAACCAGTGCTTTTGTCACGTTTGCGGTAAAAAATTTTTATTTGGAATCATATTTATCTTTTTTTCTTAGAAAGTAAATTTTGCATTTAGTTCTCTATTAGAACCACTAAATAGTCTTTTGAGTTTTGTTCAAATAATGTTTTAAAAAAATGATTTGTATAAATAGTCAGTCTCTAAATTTTGCGAAAAACGCTACAGCTTGATATATGTGATTCTGCTACAGATTTTTCCTAAAAAATTTAGTATAACGAGACTCAAAAGGAAGAAAAAAAAGTATGTCAGATAAAATCCGCCTCAGAAATTTCTTGACAGGGTCCAAAAATTCAAGTTTTAAAAAATCACTACTTTGGTAAATTTGTCAGTTTTGAATTTGACATTATTTTTCCTGAAATCGATAAATATTTCTAGAACTGGTAGTATATAGGCCTATAGAGATAAGTCTTACCTTATCAAAACTGCAATAAAAAAGTAATTGACTTTTTTTGATTTTGAGATATTTTGAAAAAAGTGGAAAGGTGCAAAACAGAAAGTTAAGGGCACTGATACGCAACTTATAGTGGAGTGCCAACCACTTTTTTTTATAGTATTTACTTTGCTTGAGTCGGTCTACAATCATGCCAATTGTTGTCAAAATCCCCCAAAAATTGACGAAAATGGCGGTTTAATGCCCGACCAGTATACGATTTGAATATCTATTAATAAAAACTGAAAAATATCAACTTTAAACGCTTTTTTGCTGCCACTTACCAAGAATATTTTTAAAAAAAAATTACACCGCTTAAAAGCCTGTCTATAGTAGAAGAAAGGTTTTTGGCGGACCCAAAATTAAACATAGAATAAAAAATCCCCAGCCGTTTAACTCCAAAAGTGTAATTTTTTCGTAAAAAACCGTTATTTTGAACGAATGATTTTTTCATGTTTGTGCTAAATTTTTAAATATTTTGCATCGTATTTATAACTCTTTTTTAAAAAAATTAAATTTAGAATTTAGTTCTCTATAAGAACCGCTAAAAAATCTTTTAAGTTTTAGACAAATAAGATTTTTAAAAATTGTTTTGTATAAGCAGTCTAAAATCTTTGAATTTTGCGAAAAACGCGACACTGGGTATTTGTCATTCTGCTACAGATTTTCACTGCAATATTTTTTTAAATTTTAAAAGCTGTGACGTAGCCAGACTCAAAAGGAAGAAAAAAGAGTATGTGAGATAAAATCCGCCTTAAAAAGTTTTTGACAGGGTTAAAAAATTCAAGTTTAAAAAAAATCACAACTTTTGTAAATTTTGAAAGTTTTGACTTTATCATTATTTTGTTTAATATTAAAAAAACATTTTTAAAAGTTGCGTTACATGGGCTTATAGAGACGGGTCTTGCCTAACTAATACTATCAAAAAAAAATATTTTAGCTTTTTTGAATTTTGAGATATTGGAGAAAAATTGTTAGTTACGCAGTTACGAGTAGAGTACCGACCAAAAAAAAAATTTTTTTTCACTAACCTTGAGTCGATCTACGAACATACAAAGTTTTATCAAAATCACCAAAAATTGTGTTTTGCTGCCCGACCATTAGTGTTTTTGCTGGTTAATGATGATGTAAGAATTTTTGTTAGTTGACTAAAACATTTATAATTTATATATTTGTTTTTTCGATTAGGAGCTTAATGCATACTGACCAATGTCCCTCTTATATAAAATGAATCAGATAGCGAATAACGCATTTTACCTTGAATTAGCATCTTCTTTTTTACAAAACAAATTCAATTTGTAAACTTGGTGTAGATAAGTATCTATCAACATCGCCTTCTACAATATACCACCACTTTGACTATAAGGCCCGCGCTAAGTATATCAAGTCTTCTGTATTTACTACGTAGGTGATTTGATGTGTAAGAATTAAAAAATCAAATAAATGATGTATGAAAATAAAATAAAAAATATATTTTTATTCTGTTCAAAACATAACGCAATAACAACAACATCTTTGCTTCATATCACGTTAATAACTAAGTAAACGCGTGTTAAAACTTGTCCAAGACAAATATTAGAAAGATGTATCGACTCAAGACAACGGGAGTTTTATTTTCTTACTTCAAGACAAATGCCTTAGGTTGTTTTGGTTCAACGCGCGGCATATTTTTTGTTGTAATTAGAGACAATTTATATTGGGTTGTTGTGGCTAAATACCCAATTTTCAAGATTCTATTTTTCTTAAAGCAATGAGTATATGACCCATATAGAGTGGCAACTAGCAAGCTTTGCCACATTGAGGGGCAGATGGCGCTGAAATAAATTCGTCTCGTACGCAATATTCAGAGACAAGCACTATGATCTAATGGCATTTATATGACAGACATGCACCTCATAACTCGCACATGCAACTAAATCGTACTAGTAGTCCCTGAATATTCCGTACTAGACGAATTTATTTCAGCGCCATCTACCCCTCAATGTTGCAAAGCTTGCCAGTTGGCACTTTATATGGGTCATATACTCATTGCTTAAAGGTAGACAGAGCATCGTAGCTTCGATAAAAACTAATGTCTCTTTTATTTTAAATAAAAATTTTGAAGTATTCTAAATGACAATTTGCAATGGAGTATACTGAAACAAAATAACTAAAGAAGAAAAATAAAGTCTCATTTCTAAATTAAACGCTGCGTTGAACTAAAAAGAAATATTTTAATTCAACACCAATTGTTTGAAGGTAAAAAAACCCTTTATTCAAGAAAAGAACGTGTTTTCATTGTAGACAAAATTTTTTACCGTCTCTTATTTGACCTTTATTATAAAAAAAATATATTGAAAATAATTAACCAAGTGCCCAAAACAAAAAGCCATGCGTATCGGATGGCTGCGAAATATTAAAGCGAAAATTCGCCGGCAAACCCAAAACGCGCTTTGCCACAGTGCTTTCGCGCTGCTTTGCCGGTTTGCCAGCCTCTTCAAGCTAGAGTGATAGAGCTGGTGTTATTAGAGGAGTATAAAGGAACTTTTAAGTGCGAGAAAAGTTTTTTGGCGCGAACAAGTGTTAATCAAAGCGGGCTATTCAGGTACAGTGTAACATATTTCAACAAACTGGGGTAAGTATTTTTATAAATAGTCTTTCAGACCTACCGTACAGACCGAATATTTTAAAAGGGAACATATTTTTTTTAAATTTAAAACCACTATTAAGGAATGATGTGTTGGTTTTAAGGTCCTAACCTTAACAGAAGTATCCAAATTCCGCTGAAAGTTGATTTTTTTAAAAGGAATATGCTACTTCTGATTGCGGATTTAAATTTTACCTAAAAAAAATTTAAACTTTTATCCAAAATGTTTTTCCGAAAAATACTTACGTTAACCACTAAGCAGATAATTAATTATTTCGTAGTATAACAAAGAAGCAAAACGGAAAAAACCAAACTCTGAATTAAATAACACAAGACAGATAATAACAATTTGGTTACTTTCCGTTTCGCTTCTTGGTTATAATATTCACGAAGATTTTTTTTATGTTGATTTATATTAATTAGCCTAGTCTGACGTCCTAAGCAAGTGTATAGTGACTACTCGAAATCTTATTCCTAGACTACAAAAAGCTAGAGACCATGTAGGTATAACATAGAGACGCGACAAACACATTAAAGTCACTCAAACACATATTTTTTGGCTATATTATTTTATTTCCAAGTTCATTGGCCTTTCACTAAAATAAATCATGTTGTCAGCCCTGAGTGACTTGCACCATTCTTAAACAAATTATGCGTTATGTAAATTTCCCTTATTTTTTAAGCAAAGTTAAATTTTTTACCCGTTGCATCCATAAAAATTATGTGACTGATAACTAATGGACCTTTAAGCTAATATTGCAAACTTCACGATCTAGAATATCAACTAACCAACTTTGGTATTGTTATTGAGGTAATCCCACATTCTCTGTTATGTTTTATACCATCTTAATTTTTAACGTATTTTTTTTTAATAAACAAGAGAAAAATAAGGGAAAACATGGAAAAAAACATACGTGAGGGCACTCAAAGTAATAAATATTAAACTGAAAGAAGCTGCTGATTTTATTCTTGTTAAAAATTTTATAGCATATTGAAGAACTATAGATACTTATTGGCAATGGCTTTAGAAACTTTTGCAATTATACTAGATGCTCCCGCAGTTTCCTGAATAATTTGTTTATCAAAAATGGCGGTTTACTGACACTCACTTATTATATATATATATATATATATATATATATATATATATATATATATATATATATATATATATATATATATATATATATATATATATATGTGTGAGCAATTAGACCTAAAAATCCAAAACGGTTTTTTTCAACATAAGGAAATACACAAATATACCTGGACCAAACCCTCACCAAACCTGAAATCCGTCATTGATTATCTTATCACTAAACAAAAGACAAAACTAAAAATTCAAGATGTCAGAACAAAGCGTGGATCAACATGCGGAAGTGATCACTATTTTCTGGAGTCCAAAATTCTCTTTCCTTATAAAGGCCGAAGCCTGCATCAACAACATCTTGATGATACAGTGATTGAAGAAATTGATCACTGTAAATATAATCTACTAAGCCTAGAACATAACAGCGTAAAAAACCTATACAAAAAGAGACTGAACGAAAAACTTAATCCAAGTTCAGGTGAAACCGCAGATGAGGAATACGAATGTATTACATTAAGCATCCATCAAGCTGCAAAAGAAGCACTACGATTAGTGGAAGAAACTTGTAAAAGAGGAAAACCATACTGGTGGGATGCTGAGATTGAATGAGAAATAGAGGAAAAAAGGAAATTATATCACACCTACTTATCTCAAAAGAAAAATAGAAGCAAAGAAGAATACAAAATCGCTCAATCAAGGGTGAGAAGAATGATCAGTGATAAGAAAAATCTTTCGTGGACGCAAAAGTGCCAGAAAATAGATTCTTACTTAGGAGGTAGGAGAATTACCGAAAGCTGGAAAACTATAAGATCGATTAAAAAAGAAACATGCAGAGATATCATTTTACCAATACCAGACAAAGAATGGGATGAGTATTTTAAAAAACTTTTAACTGAAGAAGCAGAATTCAAGGAAGAAGAACAATACAATACAATTAGGACGAAGGAATCTCCAGTACCCCTCACAATCTCTGAGGTCAAAAACGTTTGCACAACCTTAAAAAGCGGTAAATCTCCCAGCTGAACTTATTAAATGTGGCACTGAAGAACTGTTTTGGAGATTACGGAATCTTATCCAAAAATATTTAAATGGAACTGTAGTACCAACTGAGTGGAAAACGTCATATATATCCACAATACACAAAAAAGGACGGAAATATATATGTGACAATTATAGAGGTATATCTGTGACTAGTATGCTAAGCAGAATATACGGTAAAATAATAAGAAATAAAGTGGAAAGCGAATATAAAGACATGGAGGCAGAAGAGCAAGCCGGTTTCAGGGCGGGTAGATCGACTTCTGATAATCTCTTTTGAATAACCCAAGTTATTGAAAAGAACATGGCATACGGACAAGAGCTGCATCTGCTTTACGTCGATTTGCAGAAGGCATATGATAGTATACCACTAAATCTACTCTGGAAAGCGTTGGAAAACAAAAAAATAAGCGTGCAACTAGTTGGCCATCAAAGAGTTATACCGCAATAGTAAGGCAAAAGTTAAAATAAAAGCAAAACTAACCAAAGGCTTTCAAGTAAATAAAGGTCTTAAACAAGGTTGCTGTATCTCGCCTACGCTCTTCAAGATATACTTGGAAAAAGTCCTTAAAGTATGGAAGAGAAAATGCCAAAACATGGGAATTCCGTTGGACGAAACCACCTTGTATACTTTATGTTTCGCCGATGATCAGATAGTAGTGGCTCAGGATTATGACGACCTCGAATATATGACACGAAACCTAATAGAAGAGTACAATAAGTGGGGACTAGAGGTTAATCTCAATAAGACAGAGTATATGTGTATCGGTGGAATGAAACAGGATCTAATTTTAAATACCGGGCAGCGAAATCAGTCCTGTGATGAGTATAAATACTTAGGTCTAAAAATTACAGCTGACGGAACACTAGACAAAGCTATAAAAGATTGAAACCTACAAGGAAGAAAAGCAATAACTTTATTAAATGGAATAATTTGGGACCAAAGTATATCAAAACATAACAAAAAGCTTATATATAACACCATTGTAAAGAGTATTATTACATACGGCTCAGAACTATGGCCAATCAAGGATAGAACAGAAAAAATGCTTTCCGATACGGAGATGGACTATTGGAGAAGAGCAGCAGGGAAATAGAAAAGAGAAAGAGTTACAAATCAAAGAATAAGAGAAATTATGACAGTGGGTAAACGTACTTAAGTGGATGATATAAGAACAAAACAACTGGTGTGATACGGACATGTACAAAGAATGAACGATGAAAGACTACCTAAACAAATACTACAATGGAAACCAACTGGCCGAAGAAAACGAGGACGGCGAAGGAGAAGCTGGAGAGAAGGAATAGACAGTAAAATAAGAATAAGAGGCCTAGATGATGAATTATGGGCAAACAGAAACGAGTGGAGATTGGGTATCGGAAGACGTAGAACGTTGTGAAACCGATAAATATATATAGAGTAAGAAGAGTTCCCCAGGAACTCCTGGTATTTTTATCCAAAAGAAATTTTAACCTTTTGTAACACAACTGAAATTTAAACCTAGAGTACCATATAGTTTTAGTAAATTTTGTAGTGTATTTCAACGTGTGTTTTTATGACAATTTTAATAAATTTTACGTACACTTAAGGAACCATCCAAAGATCAAAAAAAAACATACACACTTGTTAGCTCCCGCTAAATATCGCGGTTGTTTGTAAATTTTAAAACCACACAAATGGATGACGAACAGAGTACATTTTTCGCGCATTGGACATGCGCACCAAGAATCGGGGAGATCCTTTTCTACCGCCTCGAGAAAATGGCGTGTTAACTACTTTCTCCAACATTTACAAATTTCTACACTTGAAAGTGCTCGATTTTGGTGTACTGAATCATAGAACTGGAAACTTCAGCCCTTCAGCTACGTGGTGCCATCATTAGATCCAGAAAGGGGCCCCAGGAACGTGGAGAAATTGGCTGCAAACTGGTGAGTACTTTGTTTCTGATTTCCGTTGTGTGGTAACAGCATTTAATCTATGGACCTTTGATTATTTCGTGATTTCGTATCAATATATTTATGTTTGTTCGCGCTTTCATTTAATAAAATATATATAGTCCACTGCAGTTATCGTTTTTCTACCTGCGGGCAAACATAAGTGTTCCTTCGAACCAAATATTTAAATTTACGCCATACGACGGTATTAATAAGTCGACCATTTCATTTTCACATTTTCGCCGAGATCACACGGCCTTGAATTTTGCCAATCGTATTGAACCGAGAGAGATTTTCCGACCTTCGGTTTCGGCGCAGTTCACCTGTTTTCGGTCCGCTGCTATGGTAACGCAGTGTCTACCGCGTGGTCACTTCAGTAAACAAAAATCGAGAATCAATCAAAACAAACAACATTTCTCATTTCTGTGATTAGATGTGTTCAATATCATTTCGATATTTAAAACAATTTTCATCAATTGCGATAAATTAGTGCATATTTTCGACAATTGGTCATTTTTCTATTTCAGAAGCATTAATTTAGCGTTAATTGTATATTTACCGACATTTCTGTGATTAGATGTGTTCCATATCATTTCGATATTTAAAACAATTTTCATCAATTGCGATAAATTAGTGCATATTTTCGACAATTCGTCATTTTTCTATTTCAGAAGCATTAATTGTATATTTACCGACAATTTCGTCATTTCAAAGGTAAAATCATGTCTATCAAAAAAGCCGTGCAAAAACGCAAGGGTTTTTTATCGGCGATTACCGAGTGTTATGTGTTTTCACAAACCGCGGCAACGGACGCAAAAGCGAGAAACGAGTTTCAAGTGAGGTATTCCGACTTGGATGAAACTTTCGATAAATGCATGTTGGCACATAATGATGTCATTATGTTGATAGACGACTCGGACGACGAGGAGTTTAAAACGCAGGATGCGATCCTTTCAGAAGCTCGTAAATATTTTTATGCGTGTAAAGGGGTTTACTCTTAAATATTTCCGGTTGAGGCCTCATCCTTTTCGGGATCATATGTTCGACAAAACGAAACTCCAAAACTCAAAGAGTTAGGTATTCCCATATTTCGAGGTGATAAAAAATTATGGTCAAGCTTTTTCGATCTTTTTAATAACATTATAGATCAAAATCAAAGTCTAAGTAATGTCCGAAAACTTCAATATTTATTTTCATATCTCGAGGATGAGCCTTTAAAATTGATATCAGGGATTAGCTTATCTGATCAAAATTATAAAATTGCTTACGACAAATTAGTCAATAGATATCAAAACAAGCAAGACCTCGCAAATGATGCTTTAAGCACAATTATGAACTCTACATTAAAAAACGAGTCAGCTAAAGAATTGCGTAATTTAATTGACACCTTTTCAGAATCCCTAGAAATTTTAAAATCACTTAGCTTTGACGTTGACAGTTGGGACTTTATTATTTTTTTCATTCTGTTAGAAAAATTGGATATTCCGACGCGATCAACTTTCGAAATGAGTCACGCAAATACTAATACCGAAATTCCCACTTTTCAGTCACTTTTTCAATATCTAGAAAAAATATGTAAAGTTTTGGAATCACTTCCTCAATCAACAGCACCCAAAAAGGTGCCTACCTATCAAAAATCAAATTCTATGCCAAATCAGTTTGGGCAAAAGCCTACCTATAAATCATCCAATTCGCCTTTTATAGGACTGGCTGGCACCTCAACTAATTCAAGCACGGGAATAAAATGTTTCCGGTGTAATCAAGGTCACGTGTTTTCGAAATGTCAAACATTTCTTGACCTCTCACCTATCGATCGCCTATCTTTCGTCAAGCAGAAAAAATTATGTCTAGCATGTTTTCATCCCTCGCATGGGGTAGATACGTGCAAATCAAAATATTCATGTAGGACTTGCAATAGTAAAAGGCACCACACTTTAACTTATATCTTAGAAACTAATAAAGAGTCTGGAAGCCAAGATACTAGTCCTGTCATTCACACACCACCTGCCAATAATCTTCATGTGTCATTAAATACCTCAGGACCTTCAGGTACCTTTCTTTTATGCACCGCCATAATAGATGTTATGGACGGTTGCGGAAATTTTCAACCTATAAGGGCACTTCTTAATTCTGGATCACAGACAGGATTCATCAGTGAAAAGTGTATTCAGCGTCTTAATCTTCCTAGGCAAAGTTACACCACTGAAATATTCGGATGTCTTCTTTCACTTCCAAAGGGCTTTTTTCTTATCAATGCCGAATGAAGGACAAATCCCTAACTAAACGTTCTATTTTATCTATCATAGGAACAATCTTCGATCCCTTAGGTTTTCTTTATCCCTTGTTGCTACAAGCAAAATTTATTTTGCAATAGTTGTGGATATCGAAAATAGGCTGGGACGAAGAACCAGATTCTTCTGTCATCGACTCTTGGAACAAACTTCGTTCTGAATTCCCGCTTCTTTCCAATTTTCAATTACCCCGACAAATCAAACTGTCAAAAACCAATACCTGTCAAATCATCGGCTTCTGTGACGCTTCAATTCGAGGTTACGCAGGCGTCGTATATTTTCGTGTAGAAGAGGAAAGCAATATATCTGTTTCTCTCATATCTGCAAAATCTAGGGTCGCACCTATAAAGTCACAAACTTTGGCTAGGCTAGAACTCCTAGGCGCATTTCTTTAAGCGAATTAATTGACTTCGTCTTATCTAGCTATGAAGGAAAAATAACTTTTACAAATATTGTTACTTTCTGCAATTCGCATTGCACTGGCTTTCATCCCCTCCTAATCGCTGGCAAACCTTTGTTGGAAATCGAGTCAGTAGAATCCAAGAAATCATTTCCTTAAACTCATGGCGCTACATTCCTTCTGCTTTTAATGCAGCCGATATTGCGTCACGAGGGCCCACCCCTTCACAGCTCATGTCACATGACATGTGGTGGAACGCACCGTCGTTTTTGTGGTCTCTGATAGTCTCTGATGCCGATTGATTTCAGAGATATTAATCTGGAGGAAAAGCCAAAGGTCTGTTGCAATGCGATAATTGACGTTAACTTCTTAGATTAGCTTCTTATCAAATATTCATCTATATCAAAAATTCAACGTATCATTTGTTATGTCCTTCAAATAGTTAACCTTTTTCAAAACCATTCCTATCAAAAACCCACTAATCCACCGGACCAAAAAATTATTTTTGAAAATATTGTTTTTCCTACCACCGGTGAGATGCAAAGTGCGTTATACCTTCTTATCAAACGCGTTCAAGGTTCTTGTTTTTCTGAGCTTTTTTCCGCGTTATCTAAGGATAAACCAATACCGAAACCTTTTCGAAAACTTTCACCTTTTCTTGATGAAAATAATATCATTAGAGTCGGTGGCAGATTACAAAAATCTAACCTTTTGTCTTATTCTGCAAAACACCCCGTCTTACTTTCGAGTAACCATCGTTTAACTACTCTTCTTATCGAGTCCACTCATCGACAATACCTTCATCCTGGGTTTAAAACATTACAGAATCTGCTTTTACAGCAATTTTGGATATTATCTGCCAGACGGGCAATTCAGAGAACCATATCCAAGTGCTTGTAATGTTTTAGAATCAACCCTAAACCCTATAGACTGCCCATAATGAGTTCTCTTCCTGCTCATCGAATCAATCAACTTAAACCTTTTTCGAGTGTAGCTATCGACTTTTGTGGACCTTTCTTTGTGATTCCTCATCGTTACCGTGGTTGTAAAGCTTTCAAATCGTATGTCTGTGTGTTTGTCTGTACGGCCACACATTGCGTGCATTTGGAATTAACCATGGAACTGTCCACCGAAGGGTTTGTAGGTGCATTCCATCGATTCATTTCCAGACGCGGAAGCGTGACGCAATGCTGGTCAGATCAGGGCAGTCATTTTATAGGGTTTCGTAACCAATTACTTGATTACGCAAGAAGTGCGTCCACCAGACTTTCTATTCGTTGGCATCTGGGACCTCCTCTCAGTCCACATTTCAATGGCCTGGCAGAAGCTGGCGTCAAAAGTTTTAAAACTCACTTTGTTCGAGTAGTCAACGACCAGAAGTTGTCCATCATGGAAATGTCCACCCTTACATGTCGCATAGAAGCCGTCCTTAATAGTCGCCCTTTATCTCCTGCCTCTTCAGACCCACACGATCTTCAACCTCTTACCCCTGGGCATTTTTTGACCCTTGAATCCCTTAATTCAGAAATTCCGGAGTCAGATTTGTCCGAGGTTCCCCTAAATCGGCTCTCGAGATGGCAACTAATCCAAAAACTACATAATGATTTTTGGAAACGGTATTCTGTAGAGTATTTGCATACGCTACAACAGCGACACAAGTGGGCTGATTCGTCCCTAAATATCAAATTAAATGATTTGGTTATCATGACGAGTGATCACATCCAATCACCTTTGAAATGGCCAGTCGGTCGGGTTCTCGAATTGCATCCCGGCGGAGACGGTCAAGTGCGTGTAGCGACGGTACAAACGGCTACCGGTGTTTACAAGCGGCCAGTTGTAAAACTGTGCCTCTTGCCGAATTAAAAGTAATTTTAATTTTTTCTACCTATTGAAGTCAATTATTACAATAGGTAATTCTTTATTATTCTTTTTTTTTTTTAATTTTGTTTATTTGTTTTGCCTTTTTCGGGTTTTCGTTATCTCTAAATAAACTTACGCTACTTATCTGTTTTTCATTCATTTATATTTATCGGTCGATCATTTTTCTTATATCTATATCTGTCCGGCTGATATTCTAAAATTGTGTGTTTTGGAGGGCAGTTATGTTAGCTCCCGCTAAATTTCGCGGTTGTTTGTAAATTTTAAAACCACACAATTGGATGTCGGACAGAGTACATTTTTCGCGCATTGGACATGCGCACCAAGAATCGGGGAGATCCTTTTCTACCGCCTCGAGAAAATGGCGTGTTAACTACTTTCTCCAACATTTACAAATGTCTACACTTGAAAGTGCTCGATTTTGGTGTACTAAAGCATAGAACTGGAAACTTCAGCCCTTCAGCTACGTGGTGCCATCATTAGATCCAGAGAGGGGCCCCTGGAACGTGGAGAAATTGGCTACAAACTGGTGAGTACTTTGTTTCTGATTTCCGTTGTGTGGTAACAGCATTTAATCTATGGACCTTTGATTATTTCGTGATTTCGTATCAATATTCGTTCGCGCTTTCATTAATAAAATATATACAGTCCACTTCAGTTATCGTTTTTCTACCTGCGGGCAAACAACACTCATGATAGCCACGCCACAAAGTGGTCGATAGCGCTCCGCCAATGACCTAGATAAAAAAAAAAACAAAAATTTTGCACAAAATACAAAATTCTTTTTTTGCATTTGCAAAAACGTGCGCGCAAGCAACCCCTCCTTTGCAACTATCAAATGTTGAATATGGTTTATTAAGATAATTTTTTTTATATATATAAGAAAATTATTATCATTCTTGGCAAATAATAAAATTTAATATTTTGTGCTATTTTATGAAACTATAATTTATATAATTAAAATAGGTAAGAAGGCAAAATAATGTTTTTAAAACCTAATTCCTCAAGATCACCTGCATGTTTAAATAATAAATTAAACTAAAAATGCTGATTTATGTAAAATGATAGAAAAAGAAAATAATCTATTTAATTTTGTAATTAAACATTATTTTACGCCGTAAAATAGGACAAAGTCAACTTTTTACAAAATTAAAAATAAAAGTATGGTGGAGTTCTAAATCGCTTAAACTGAAAATAAAAACATAAAGATCACATATCCAGCTTAATTCTATAAAATTAAATATACCATATTGCCCCCCTTTCCCCTACTTAAGATAAACTAAACGGTAAAAAAAATATAACAATTTATCAATAAAACTGCGCTACGCCAAGCCGGTTCCGTAAAGCAGTCCAGTCGTATTTGACACCCGCTAACTTAGAACAAAGCGCACTTCGCCTATTCAGTCCATACTGGGGGGATGCTTGATCATATGATCGACAGCTACTTAAGCGGGCGATCCCACCCACAAGCCAGGTTTTAATTGGTCACTGATGAAAAAAGCCTGAATTACATATCTAATCCACCCGCCTAATGAAGGGTTAAGAAACCTAAACAATAAAACAATCAACATAATAACAAAATATTTAAGACATAATAAAAAAAAATTATTGCCCTCTGAGTGGAAAAGCTTTCTTGCTGAAATAAATAAACGAAATAAATATAATATAAAAAAATACACCTTTTAGCCAACTTTGGTTTCTTTTATAGTAAATTTGTTTCTTAAAAAAAAACTCATTTATCCTTACTTTTATTTTCATATGATGTGTAATTGTCTGTATCAGAATGGCTGTGTAAGCATGAACGGAAAATCCCAAAGCATGAACGGAAAATCCCAAAGCAGACATTAACTGAAGAGAGGGAGAAACGGATGAATAAAGGAGAGAAAAAAGAACAAAACGTCCGGATTCCAAGTGACGTAAGAGTCAGACTATCTTGGAACCCAAAATAGGAGTGCTGGTAAATGGCCTTGCAAAAGGCAGTGCCAAATACCTGAGATAGATAAAAATTTGAAATCCAAAAAGATAATAACTGCCTTTGCTGGTTTTCCCTATAAAAGAATTGCCTTTTCGAGACAGAATAGGTCATAAAACATGTATGCCAAATTTGATTGAAATCGGTTAAGGGTAAAGCCATAAAATCTCGGAAAACGACCAGGGGTTAAGGTCAGGAATTTTCAAAACATTTTAGCCAGTGTTAAGTTATACCTCAACTACGCCAAATGCAACAGCTTTATTCCAGTCTCGTCTTTGGTTGAGTTTGCAGGAGGAGTTCAATTTTCGTTATAGCGGTTTTACAGGCGTAATTTTAAAAAATCATATTTTTTACGCTAAGTAAGATAGCAACGTTAAACAAAAAAACGAAGCTACAGCCTCTAGTTGCAAGAAAAAGTAATATTGATTTTCGGTCTACAAAGGGCGTTAACATATTTTTTTGTCAAAGTTATTTTCTCAACAAATTGACAAAATAAAAAACTGTATTGACATAACAGGTAAAGGAAAAAGTTTGTATTGTTATTATTTTGCCTTGAAAGCACTTTACCTAAAATTAAAAAATCGAAGTTTTAAAAAAAGTAAATTATAAAACCAACAAAAAATGTTTTTTGATTAAAGATTATTAGAATTTTCAGCTTTCTTCAAACTCAAACTGCGCAAATCTGCCTTCATGGATTTGAACCAAATTCACCATATGTAGCTGTAAAATGTAAAATTAAATAAATACAACTGTTCAAATTTTATTAGAGCTTTTGAGGTTTAATAAAAAAATCCGCCTCCTCCTGCCTTTCTTTATCCTTTTTTTTGTTTCTATTTAAATAGCCGTGCGAGAACAAAAAAAGTTTGAGCACATCTAGTGATAGAAATCATTATTACATCTTCCGGGTTGGTTAAATGCCTCTGTGTAGCGTTCATTTCGAGACAACTTTCAAACAAGTTCTTACAATTCGTTACTGTACGAACAGATTTCAATAATTTTAAGATTATAAATAACGAAATAAATAAAACAAAAAGTTTGCATGGTTTTCTAAAACTTTAGAACTCCAGCGACGTAACACTCCATTTTTAAATTAAACCGATATGAAATCTTAATGCACACTGCCTTATACGGGGTTTATATTAGATCACAAAACGAAATATGTACGTAAAATAAATCAATTAAACATTAACTTTCTGCCCATGAACGACTAGAACGACAAAATTTACCAAAATTGTTTTACACTTAAAAATCAATTAAGCAACGCAGCAATAATTTTAATAAATGGTAAACTAAATTATTATTTTTACGCCTCTCCGGAAATTTTTTAAAAAATTTCTTTACATAGGAAAGGAAACAAAAATTTCTTATTAGAAAGCAAGTATTACTGAAAACCAAAAAAAAATATTAAGTTTGTAATATGCCATAAAATAAAATAAATTAATACTAATAATAATATCAAATATTCCACAAAATAATATACATAATAACGATAATAATAAATCAATAAAATAATAAATCGACATAAAATAAAAAGATCATATTAACAAATAACGATAAGTAATAATATATGGTATAAAACGCATATAAATTTGAATACCTGAAACAAAAAGGGTAACCCAAAGTAAATGTTTGAACGATAAATATAATGTCTTAATTCTAAAATTATTATTTAACTATTCACTAGCCAGTTCTCTAAAACTAAAATTACAATTTCTTAAATCTAAATATTGTACAGTTTTGTTCTGTTTTTATGAAAAATTGTCTATTTATCTTTTTTTTTAATTTTTGCTTTACTATAATAATAATAGGGTAAGGTCCCAAAAAACAAGGGACTAAAATTTTATCTCTCGTCTCGTCTTCGTTCTCGTCTCTTTATAAGTTATAAGGTTTAAGTTTTTATTGTAAGTCACTTTTCTTTTAGTTCTGAGTTTAGCACGTTAGTCTGTGTTTCAGAATGAGCTTTCTTAAGTCGATATTTCAGTTCGATTGCGTAATTGCCAAAATTTGTAATTTTACAAGATTTTTATTTATTTAGTCGGTTTAGAACGTTTTTCTACGTTGTCCGACGCCTATTCTCCACCTCCTTCGATCCTGAGAATCATCTCCTGTCAGATTTTTTTGACTCATTGATCTTTGGATTGACTGTTGCCATTCTAGTTTAGGACGCCCTCTTTTTCTGCGCCCTATGGGTTGCCATTCTAGGACCTGCTTTGGTAATCTTTCGTCGTTCATCCGTTGTACATGGCCGTACCATATCAGTTGCCTTTTAGTGATGTCATCCGTTATGCTTCCCTCGATTCCAATTCTTTCTTTTATGATCTCATTTCTAATGTGATCTGTTCTAGATATTGTCATTGATCTTCTTATTGCATCCATTTCGACTCTTTCCATTTTTGTTTTGTATTTTTCTGTTACGCGACAAGTCTCTGTTCCATACAACAGCGTGCTTGTCACCATTGTTTCATATATGTTAAATTTTACATTCTTTTTTATCTCTCTGCTCCATAAAATACTGTTAAAAAATCCAATAACCCTTTTTGCTTTTACTATTCTTTTTCCAATTCTTTACAGTCTGTTCCTGTCTTATCAAATGTGACACTCAAGTATACATACTCATTGCATGGAGATATTACTTGTCCATTGTCTAGTTCTAACTCACTGAACTCGTTTCCAATACATAAGTACTGTGTCTTGTTCACGTTCACTGTTAATCTCCACTTTTGGTATTCTTCCATTAACTTTGTCATCATATACTCCATGTTTTCTTTATCATTAGCTACAATTACTTGGTCGTCAGCAAACTGTAGTGTGTATATGGTAAATCGGTCGTTAAGTTGTATTCCCATGCCGTGCACTTTACGTGTCCAGTTTTTTAGAGCTACTGCGATATATATTTAAAAAAGAGTTGGAGAGATACAGCATCCCTGTCTTAAGCCTTTTGTTGAATTCTTTGAAAAGTCGATTTCCAATTTTAATTGTAATCTGCTCTAACACTGTCCATAACTTTTACAAGATTACCTAGAATATTACATCTCTTACCAAAAACTAGCTCAAAAGGTGTGTATGTTTTCCCTGTATGTACTGTCGTGTTGTAAGAAAAACACCAAAATGGAACCCATACGGTTCAAGCAGCATCATGATCTGTGATCTAAGATATGCTCCTAGAATTTTATTAAAGTTTTCTAACGCACCTATACTTTGGGGATGAAATGCAGTTGATTCATTTCTAACAATTTATATACCTCTACCTCTTTTACAATATCAGCGCCTTTAGTTCTTAAAGGGTAAGCCTCTACGTAGTTCAGAAATCATTGGCAACTTTAGGAAGAGGTCTATAAGGTGTCTAACAAAACTTTTTAAAGGATGGGGTTGCTGGCAAAGCGGCAACCATTGACTCTTTAATGTAACTATTTGTATATTTTGGTTTTTGACAAATGTTGCATGTAGTAACAAAATTCCTAACTTATTTATCTAGTCCAAAAATAATATTTTATAATTATCTTAATCATTCTTAAAATACCAGCAAGACCACTGGTCAGAAGTAAATAAAATTATTTATTTTTCTTTACTATCCACTATTTTTGTTACTCCTTTTACAATACAAATGCAAGGGCCGTGATATGTAAAGTAACCTTTTATTAAATTACAAATTCATAATTTTTCAGCTTCTCACTCATACTAGTCAAGTCTCGCAACATTTCGTTTCGCGATAACGATGATCAAGGATCATAACAAACATACAAAGTGCTACTTTGTGAAACAGTACAACTTCTTAATTTTATCGATGCATCTTTAAATTAATTAATTGGTAAATATTTTTTGATGTAGTCATAACTAATTCTATACACTTGGGGGGAAATTTAAGAACCTCTAAGACTTTTGGTTGATCAGGCCAATCATTTATAGAATCCTCAGATTCTGTCTCAGTAATTTGTTGATTTCGCGATGACGATGATTATTTTGAAAATCATACTATTCAAGACTTAGATGGAATTTTGTTAATCGACTTGAAAGATCGGAACTGCCTTAAAATAGCTAAAAGTTCTTTTGCGATTGTAGGTCTACTTGGGTATGCTACTGGTTTATTGTTTCTTGTGGATAATACTGCACCTAAACCAATGTTATAAGCATCAATTTGCAAAATGAGTTCATTGTCGGGCAAAAAATCTGGATAATTTAGAAACTCGTGATTGAGAAAGAGCAGTTTTCAAATACATGAAAGAGCTTTTACACTCCTCAGTTCACTTAAATCTTGCAATATTTCTAGATAACTTATTTAAAAGAATCATTTTTTATAAAATTTCGATTTTTACTAAGGTCGGGTTAAACACCAGAATTTGAAACAACGTGGCCTAAATCTGGCATCTGTGCTGGAAGAGATTTCTTCCGAAGATAACAAGGTCATTTAAGTAGACAAAGCAACTTCATAGTTTAAACCTGCCATGGCGATTGTCACAGTCATTAGGGAACTCTAGCTAATAATGTGAAAACTAATAAACTTCTGAAAGAGAGTCTAAAATATCTGAAATATTAGCTAGGGGGAATTTTAAATCGTGGATTTGGGAGCTCAATAAGGATAATCAATAACCTTATTACCTTATTTTTCCTATATTTGTAGAATACACAAAAACAGTGCGTTGCTGGACAGCAACGCATGGCTTAAATTAAGTGTCGTAATTTATTAAACGATTTTCTTTAGCAGTTTTTAAAGCCCGTTACAATTCAGAGCTTTCCAGACGATTTAATTCAATTTTAAAATGACCCTAAAAAATTAGGCGACCGTACAAGTAGCACAGGAGAAGACCATTCGCTCTTTGCACTCTCAATTATACTTTCATCTAACATTTTAACAATATGCCTATTTATTTCCTCTTTTTAAGCATGACGTATTTAATAAGGTTTTACACAAATAGGTGAATCATTTTCTTTTAACTTATTAGTGCGCTTCAATAGATTAGTAACAGAGAGCTTATCTCCTGTTATATGAAAAATATCAGAAAATTTTGCACAGATACTCTATACTTTGTTTTTTTTTTTCAAATAGTCCAATTTTAAATATTTAAATAAGAAGAATTTTTTACTTATTAGAACCTAGTTTTTTAGATCAATTGATACAACAACTCAATAAATGTAAAAAAAATTAGGTTCTAAGTAAGTAAAAAATTATTTTTGTTTTGTTGTTAACTAAAAGGTTTTTTTCTATCTTCTGTTTTAATTTTAATTAAGGCCAACTAACAAAATGCTTGTTTTCAGGGTTTAAAAAAGCGGAAATAAAACTGCGGACCATCGCCAGAGAAAAATTGTTTTTCGTGATATCCGTCCTTACACCCGAGAAAACTTCATAAAAATCTATGTTAATTGTTGAATTTGCTTCTTTTCAAAATCCAAAATTTCTTTGTAAATTTTGTTAATATCAGTTACCTTGTTTTGTAGTAAATTTCTTCTTTGTTAAAATTACTAATATTTTTATTATAATTATCGATTACTGTGCTTTATTTTTTGTTGAAAAATGGATTTCTTTGTATAGTACTAACTAAGGTCGACACACAATTATTTAATCTAATTATATAATAAAAAACTTACTTTGGTCAACATTTTAACGTGTGCATCCCATATTTTGCGAACCATTATTATTATTATTTCACTTCCTCATCAATAATAATTTTCCATCTATATGGTACCCAAGAACAGCAAATATATGCTGTTCTATGGTACCATAAATTTTATTTTTTCCTGTATTTCAGTCGACCAAATAAATACCTCCAACGGTTTTGCCCATCATTTTCAAGTTTTGTTTTCGGAAATCGTTTTCGTGCCATAGTTTTTCTCAATTTCAAATTTCCATACAATCATTAACTTTCCATTTATTCCACTGGAATGAACTGGCAGTGGGTCGGCATATAATATTAATTCACTTTTAACTATTGTGAACTTTTTGTAAATACCTTTATTTTTCTACTTCATATTTAAATAATTTATTAGGCAAGTTTTAATACAACTTTCTTTATTTTGATTTAGATTGATACATAGTGAACTAAATTATTATTTCTACAGAGTGACTTCTAGCATATTACAATGTCCTTAAAATTTAACGCGAGTGATTGATAAGTTTTTTCTGTTTAAAGCTTTTATTTAGCAATTTTACTACAATGTTTTCTTAAAATAACTTAAAATTACACTGTATAGTTAAATTTACAAAAGAAATAAATAAATAATAACACTATATTAATAAAATTTAATAAGTTTATATAAATTGTATTGAAAATAAATATTTTCTTAAACCTTTTTTTAATTTTTTTTAAATTTGGTTCATTTTTAATTGACACTGACACACACTAATTTATTGTATTAAGTCAAGTCTTTTGAAAATATTGATTTTTGAACAACTAATTTTGATTATGTGCTTATATAAAACTCTAAAGTAATTATTAATTTATAAATAAAGATACAAACATTATAAAATATTACATTTTTTACATTTAGCGAGTTTAATTTCTTTAACATCTACATTGAAAATTATTCTCATTGCTCGATTTTTTAAAATTTATAATTTGCTCTTCTAAAAATTAGAAATTCCAAAAGATTTCGTTTATTTTAGTACTAGCCTAAAAATAAACACTTTCTTCGGTTAGTCCGACTTGTACGCGTCATAGCATAAAAAAATTGCAATTACAAGACAGGATAGCTCATAAAACTGTATGCCAAATTTGATTCAAATCGCCTAAGTCCTTTTTAAGATAAGCGGCGACAATAAAATACCCTCTTCTTTTATGTTTGCACTGATGATTAACGTAATTTTTTAAAAGTTTTAAGTAGTAACTATTAAATTTATGTATTCGACTGTAACGCCATTTACCATGGAACATCCCAAACAGGTTTTTTTTGTAGTTTTTTTTCATGATTAAGATTAATCTTTAAAAAATAATTTCGTTGTTATTATATAAACCTGGGTTAAACCAGTTGCCTCTTCAAGTAAGAGCGATAGAGCAGCTGTTAATAAAAAAGTTTTATAAAGAAACTTTTTGGCACGGCCGGAAAGTTTAAAGATCTACTTTTAAATGTTTTTTACTTCCTACCCAATTCAAATAGCAGACAAAGGTATTAAAATCAGCAAAAATTATTTTTTTTCTAGTATTTACATGTAGGGTATGTTTGATGATTCTATATATTACAAAGAAAACACTCAACGTCTTCTCCACTAAAGTCTTTATTGTTTCGGGTTTTATTTAGGACATGTTTTGAGTCTAAAGAGACTTGTCATCAGCTGAAAGAAGGTAAACAAAGAAGTGTAATTATTATATAACTTATTGGAAATTCAAACTGGAATCATAAAAATATATTGAAAGGGATCAAATAATCACTTTCAGGTTCACTTATGTAATCGAAAACTCTGCTTTACAATATCCCAAACTACATTACTCATAAAACACCCTTAAAATGTAACGTACCTTTCAAAAACCTTCAAAAAACACTCATACCCCAAGCAAGCTAATGATTGCTGGTTGCAGTTTGGGGTATTGGTCAAAAATGAGAAAGGTGGAATAGTCACTTTCAGAGTACATGGGTGAACCTGAAAGTGATTATTTGATTCCTTTCAATATATGTTTATGATTCCAGTTCCAAGCACTGAAAATTGCTGCGGATGTAATTACAGTTCTTTGTTAACCTTGTTTCAGCTGATGATGAGTCTCTGTTGACTTGAAACATGTCCTAAATAAATCACGAAACAATAAAGACTTTAGTGGAGAAGACGTTGGGTTTTTTCTTTGTAATTTGCAAGCTCTACTTTGAGAAATGCACTATTTTTTCAATTTCGATTATAAATATAAAATTATATTTAAAAAATAAGTATTTTTAAAATTTTTAAAAAATACCCACGATAAACGACCGAAAACTTACTTTACAGGTCTCCCTAGGTTTACAGGTTTCGCTTGCCGCTCACCCGGTATATTTCCTGGGTCGACGATATCTATTTCAAAATGACACTGAAAATAATTCTAGGGAGTGTTTTTGAGCATGTTAAAGCAGTATTGTTATGATTCCTTCCTGTGTAATTCTATTAGAAAAAGTCTGATTCTAATGTACCGATTTTATTAAAATTTTCAGCTAAACTACTTGTTAGCTCCCGCTAAATTTCGCGGTTGTTTATATATATTTTTAAAAACACACAACTGTATGAAGGACAAAGCGCATTCCGCGTATTTGGACATGCGCACCAACAACCAGAGAGATCCTTGTCAATCGCCTAGAGAAAATGGCGTGTTAATTTCGTTCTCCAACTATTTCAAATATCTACACCTGAAAGTGCTCGATTTTTGTGTACTGATGCATAGAACTAGAAACTTCAGCCCTTCAGCTACGTGGTGACATCATTAGATCCATTCAGAGCCCCTTGGAACGATGAGAAAGTGGCTGCAAAACTGGTGAGTGCATTTGTTCTGATTACCGTTGTGTGACACCAATATTTTACCTATGGACGTTTGATTATTTCGTAATTCATATCAATATATTTATGTTGGTTCGCGCTTTCATTAATTAAAATAATTACAGTCCATTGCATTTAACGTTTTTCTAACCGTGGACTAACATAAAGTGGTCCTTTTCGAGCCGAATTATTTTTAAATAATAAATCCATACGACGGTATTAATAATTATTTGCAAGCCGAGGCGGCCTTGAATTTTTCGCATCGTATTTGAAACGTCGAGTCGAGAAAGTCGTCGGTGTGGTGCGGTGCAGGGCACGTGTCTAGCGCGTGGTCGATTCAGTAAACAAAGCGAGTAGGAATCAAAACAAACAAAAGAAACGTTCAGTGTGATAGGTGTGTACCATATCATTTCGATATTTAAAACAATTTTCATCAATTGCGATAAATTAGTGCATATTTTCGACAATTCGTCATTTTTCTATTTCAAAAGCATTAATTTAGCGTTAATTGTATATTTACCGACAATTTCGTCATTTCAAAGGTAAAATCATGTCTGTCAAAAAAGCCGCGCAAAAACGCAAGGGTTTTTTATCTGCGATCACCGAGTGTTATGTGTTGTCATAGACCGCGGAAAAGGATGAAAGAGCGAGAAACGAGTTTCAAGTGAGGTATGCCGATTTGGATGAAACCTTCGATAAATGTATGCTGGCACATAATGACGTCATTATGTTGATAGACGACTCGGACGATGAGGAGTTTAAAACACAGGATGCGATCCTTTCAGAAGCTCGTAAATATTTTTATGCGTGTAAGGGGGTTTACTCTAAAATATTTCCGGTTGAGGCCCCATCCTTTTCGGGATCATATGTTCGACAAAACGAATCTGAAACTCCAAAACTCAAAGAGTTAGGTATTCCCATATTCCGAGGTGATAAAAAATTATGGCCAAGCTTTTTCGATCTTTTTAATAATATTATAGATCAAAATCAAAGTCTAAGTAACGTTCGAAAACTTCAATATTTATTTTCATATCTCGAGGATGAGCCTTTAAAATTGATATCAGGGATTAGCTTATCTGATCAAAATATAAAATTGCTTACGACAAATTAGTCAATAGATATCAAAACAAGCGAGACCTCGCAAATGATGCTTTAAGCTCAATTATGAACTCCACCTTAAAAAACGAGTCAGCTAAAGAATTGCGTAATTTAATTGACACCTTTTCTGAATCCCTAGAAATTTTAAAATCACTTAGCTTTGACATTGACAATTGGGACTTTATTATTTTTTTCATTTTATTAGAAAAATTGGATATTCCAACGCGTTCAAATTTCGAAATGAGTCACGCCAATACTAATACCGAAATTCCCACTTTTCAGTCACTTCTTCAATTTCTAGAAAAAAGATGTAAAGTTTTGGAATCACTTCCTCAATCAACAGCACCCAAAAAGGTGCCTATATATCAAAAATCAAATTCTATGCAAAATCAGTCTGGGCAAAAGCCTACCTATCAAAATTCAAATTCTATGCGAAATCAGTTTGGGCAAAAGCCTACCTATAAATCATCCAATTCGCCTTTTATAGGACTGGCTGGCACCTCAACTAATTCAAGTACAGGAATAAAATGTTTCCGGTGTAATCAAGGTCACGTGCTTTCGAAATGTCAAACATTTCTTGATCTCTCACCTATCGATCGCCTATCTTTCGTCAAGCAGAAAAAATTATGTCTAGCGTGTTTTCATCCCCTGCATGGCGTAGATACGTGCAAATCAAAATATTCATGCAGGACTTGCAATAGTAAAAGGCACCACACTTTAACTCATATCTTAGAAACTAATCAAGAGTCTGGAAGCCAAGATACTAGTCCTGTCATTCACACACCACCTGTCAATAATCTTCATGTGTCATTAAATGCCTCAGGACCTTCAGGTACGTTTCCTTTATGCACCGCCATAATAGATGTTATGGACGGTTGCGGAAATGTTCAACCTGTAAGGGCACTGCTTGATTCTGGATCACAGACAGGATTCATCAGTGAAAAGTGTATTCAGCGTCTTAATCTTCCTAGGCGAAGTTACACCACTGAAATATTCGGATTTAATCAGATGTCTTCTTTTACTTCCAAAGGGCTCGTTCAATGTCACATTAAGCCACAAGGACAAGTCACTCCTTTACTTAATTTCGAAGCAATTGTTGTTCCACAACTATGTTCTAATATGCCTACATTCTCTTTGAACGATAATCAGTGGAAACACTTGGAAAACCTTAAACTTGCCGACCCATCTTATTTCAAATCTAGACCTGTGGACCTGGTTATTGGTTGCGAGCTATTCGCACAGATATTCAAGGAGGGCAGGGTTCTTGGACAGGTAGAGCAGCCTTCAGCCCTTGAAACTATCTTTGGCTGGGTCGTCATGGGAAAGGTTGACGAAGTAGGTAGTCTTACGGAACGACCCAGTTGTTTTTTAACGAGTCATTCACCTCCTTTAGAGGTCATTCTCCCTAGGTTTTGGGAAATCGAACATTTGCCTAAAAAACAAATCTTATCAAAGGAAGAAAAACAGGCAGAATCAATTTTTACTGCTAGTGTAGTACGGCAACCGAGCGGTAGATTCATGGTAGATCTTCCGTTTAAAGATAAAATAAACCCTGACCTAGGAAATACTTATCCGCAAGTTTATCGTAGAGTTTTACTTCTAGAAAATAGATTAATCAAAAACCTGATCTGTACACTGCCTATTCAAGTTTCATGCAAGACTATATTGATTCTAATCATATGAGTTTAGTTTTATCTAGTCAACCAAAGGTCGACGTATCGTGTTTTTTAGCACATCATTGCGTACTAAAGCCGGAAAGCTTAAGTACAAAATTAAGGGTAGTCTGGGATTTTTCGGCAGTCACCCCAAAAAATATTACTCTCAATGACACATTGTTATCTGGACCGAAACTTCAAAAGGATATTGCTTCTTTACTCCTTACGTTTCGTCTTAATCCTATTGCCTACATTGCTGACATCAAACAGATGTTCCGTCAAGTCCTTATCAATCCTTATCACCGTCCTTATCAAAGGATATTGTGGAGGTTTTCTCCACAGGACCCACTTTCAGTGTGGGAACTTTCTACTGTCACTTTTGGCATGACATGCTCACCTTCTCTAGCCATGCGTACCTTAAATGAGTTGGCAGAGAGAGAAAAGGAACGTTTTCCTATGGCTAGTACTGTTCTCAAAACGTCAATCTATATCGACGATATCTTGGGAACTAGCCCTTCGCTTTCTGAAGCTCTCTCCCTTCAAACAGAACTCAATGATTTGTTGAAGTCGGGAGGATTTGAACTTAAAAAATGGGCAAGCAATTGTCCTGAGTTATTGGCAACATTGCCAGAGTCCGATCGTCAAATGCCTCTCTCTTTCGACAAGGAGGAACCCCACTTTATCAAAGTTTTAGGACTTCAATGGCATCCAAAAAACGACATTTTTTCTTATCAATGCCGAATGAAGGACAAACCCCCAACCAAACGTTCTATTTTATCTATCATAGGAACAATCTTCGATCCCTTAGGTTTTCTTTGTCCCTTGTTGCTACAAGCAAAATTTATTTTTCAACAGTTGTGGATATCGAAAATAGGCTGGGAAGAAGAACCAGATTCTTCTATCATCGACTCTTGGAACAAACTTCGTTCCGAATTCCCGCTTCTTTCCAATTTTCAATTACCCCGACAAATCAAACTGTCAAAAACCAATACCTGTCAAATCATCGGCTTCTGTGACGCTTCAATTCGAGGCTACGCAGGCGTCGTATATTTTCGTGTAGAAGAGGAAAACAATATATCTGTTTCTCTCATATCTGCAAAATCTAGCGTCGCGCCTATAAAGTCACAAACTTTGGCTAGGCTAGAACTCCTAGGCGCATTTCTTTTAAGCGAATTAATTGACTTCGTTTTATCTAGCTATGAAGGAAAAATAACTTTTACAAATATCGTTACTTTCTGCGATTCGCAAGTCGTATTGCACTGGCTTTCATCCCCTCCTAATCGCTGGCAAACCTTTGTTGGAAATCGAGTCAGTAGAATCCAAGAAATCATTCCCTCAAACTCGTGGCGCTACATTCCTTCTGCTTTGAATGCAGCCGATATTGCGTCATGAGGGGCCACCCCTTTACAGCTCATGTCACATAACATGTGGTGGAACGCACCGTCGTTTTTGTGGTCTCCCGAAAACGAATGGCCCGATTTTCATAAATCAAAAATGCCGATTGATTTCGGAGATATTAATCTGGAGGAAAAGCCAAAAGTCTGTTGCAATGCGATAATTGATGTCAACTTCTTAGATCAGCTTCTTATCAAATATTCATCTATATCCAAAATTCAACGTATCATTTGTTATGTCCTTCGAATAGTTAACCTTTTTCAAAACCATTCCTATCAAAAACCCACTAAGCCGCCGGACCAAAAGGTTATTTTTGAGAATATTGTTTTTCCTACCACCGGTGAGATGCAAAGTGCGTTACACCTTCTTATCAAACGCGTTCAAGGTTCTTGTTTTTCTGAGCTTTTTTCCGCGTTATCTATGGATAAACTAATACCGAAACCTTTGCGAAAACTTTCACCTTTTCTTGATGAGAATAATATCATTAGAGTCGGTGGCAGATTACAAAAATCTGACCTTTTGTCTTATTCTGCAAAACACCCCGTCTTACTTTCGAGTGACCATCGTTTAACTACTCTTCTTATCGAGTCCGCTCATCGACAATATCTTAATCCTGGGTTTAAAACATTACATAATCTGCTTTTACAGCAATTTTGGATATTATCTGCCAGACGGGCAATTCAAAGAACCATATCCAAGTGCTTACAATGTTTTAGAATCAACCCTAAACCCTATAGACCGCCCATAATGAGTTCACTTCCCGCTCATCGAATCAATCAACTTAAACCTTTTTCGAGTGTAGCTGTCGACTTTTGTGGACCTTTCTTTGGGATTCCTCATCGTTACCGTGGTTGTAAAGCTTTCAAATCGTATGTCTGTGTGTTTGTCTGTACGGCCACACATTGCGTGCATTTGGAATTAACCATGGAACTGTCCACCGAAGGGTTCGTAGGTGCATTCCATCGATTCATTTCCAGACGCGGAAGCGTGACGCAATGCTGGTCAGATCAAGGCAGTAATTTTATAGGGTTTCGTAACCAATTACTGGATTACGCAAGAAGTGCTGCCACCAGACTTTCTATTCGTTGGCATCTGGGACCTCCTCTCAGTCGACATTTCAATGGCCTGGCAGAAGCTGGCGTCAAAAGTTTTAAAACTCACTTTGTACGAGTTGTCGGCGACCAGAAGTTGTCTATCATGGAGATGTCCACCCTTACCTGTCGCATAGAAGCCGTACTTAATAGTCGCCCTTTATCTCCTGCCTCTTCAGACCCACACGATCTTCAACCTCTTACCCCTGGGCATTTTTTGACACTTGAACCCCTTAATTCAGAAATTCCAGAGTCAGATTTGTCCGAGGTGCCCCTAAATCGGCTCTCGAGATGGCAACTAATCCAAAAACTACATAATGATTTTTGGAAACGGTATTCTATAGAGTATTTGCATACGCTGCAACAGCGACACAAGTGGGCTGATTCGTTCCCAAATATCAAATTAAATGATTTGGTTATCATAACAAGTGATCACATTCAATCGCCTTTGAAATGGCCGGTCGGTCGGGTCATCGAACTGCATCCCGGCGGGGACGGTCAGGTGCGTGTTGCGACGGTACAGACGGTTACCGGTGTTTATAAGCGGCCAGTTGTAAAACTGTGCCTCTTGCCAAATTAAAAGTAATTTTAATTTTCTACCTTTTACCGGGTATTACAATAGGTTTTTTTTATTTTTTATTTTTTTTTTGAATTTTTTGTTTGTTTGTTTTGCCTTTTTTCGGGATTTCGTTATCTCTAAATAAACTTACGATACTTATCTATTTTCATTCATTTATATTTATCGGTCGATTCTTTTTCTTATATCTATATCTGTCCGGTTGAGATTCTAAAATTGTGTGTTTTGGAGGGCAGTTATGTTAGCTCCCGCTAAATTTCGCGGTTGTTTATATATATTTTTAAAAACACACAACTGTATGAAGGACAAAGCGCATTCCGCGTATTTGGACATGCGCACCAACAACCAGAGAGATCCTTGTCAATCGCCTAGAGAAAATGGCGTGTTAATTTCGTTCTCCAACTATTTCAAATATCTACACCTGAAAGTGCTCGATTTTTGTGTACTGAAGCATAGAACTAGAAACTTCAGCCCTTCAGCTACGTGGTGACATCATTAGATCCATTCAGGGGCCCCTTGGAACGAGGAGAAAGTGGCTGCAAAACTGGTGAGTGCATTTGTTCTGATTACCGTTGTGTGACACCAATATTTTACCTATGGACGTTTGATTATTTCGTAATTCATATCAATATATTTATGTTGGTTCGCGCTTTCATTAATTAAATTTATACAGTCCATTGCATTTTGCGTTTTTCTAACCGTGGACTAACACTACTGAATTTGCTTAATGAAACCGTCATAAAATCAGTTTACATTAAAAGCACTTATGATTTCAAAATAATTGCAAAAAAAGCAATAAATCGATCCATGACGGATCTGATACCGTCTTAGCCCATTAACATACTCCAAGTGAATCCCACGCTAAATTAGCCGTATAAACAGTAAATATCTGATAAACGAAAGTTCCTACTGAATGAGTTTTTCGTCCTAACACAAATAATGAAAAAAAAGTGTTCTCGTACATTCTGAAAACCGTATATTGATACAATGCTCCGTTAAAAAGTTTGCATAAATAATCATTAGCAATAATGGATTTTCATTAAACTTTTTTGTTACAGTGTCGAACACTACTTTTCATGAAAATCTCATGAACGTTGGTCCATCCCAGCGGTTCCGGAGCTATCGTGGATCGGACAGATATACACACACACACTTTAAGTTTAACCTGATAAATTAGTTGGGGAATTTTCATAATCCCGAGCAAAAATTTTGTACTTTTTAACGATGGTCATAGGATAAAGTCGCAAACCTTTTTTTATTTTTCTTCTACCTCATAATTTTAAAATTAGGTAAATGTAATATTCTGCTCGCAAAGTTAAAAGTAGTTTTAGGGTGAGATAAAATTTTCCTCTCTTAATCAATATCAAATGTAATAAAAAAATTTAATCATAAAACATAAAAACTCACTCCGGTGCAGTTTAACAGAAAATGGAAAAACGCTGTTAAAAATGGGAAAAATTAAAATATCTATTGTGTATAGGTTTAGTGAATTATTGAATTCCCATTTTCGTATCTCCTTATAAAATAAAATTGACACTGGACATACAGGCAACGCGATACCTCCAAAAAGAGATGCCTTCAAAATGTAGAAAATTAATTTTATAGAAAAGTTTTTTAAAGAAATTTAAATCGTGAAAACATAATTCGTAAAAATTGAACACAACTAAATTTGTAGAAAATTGAATTGATCAAAAAATAATTCATAGAAAGTAAAACGTAAAAACCCTGAAGTGTAGAAATGGTTCACTGTTTTACCACTGGAGGCCATCGTCAGCTAACACCGGTTCAAAAGAGCGATATTTAAAATGGCGACATTTAAAACAGCGACATTCAAAAGGGCGACATATCAAAAAAGCGATATTCAAAAGAGCGAAATCTTATAGAAACAGCGCCATGTCAAAAGAGCAACATTCACAAGAGTGACATAGCAAAACTGCGACATTCAAAAGAGCGAAAATTTAAAATAGCGATTTTATAAATTAAAAAAAAACGTCCTATGAATTGCTACTCCCTATATTTCACTAACGCCTATCTAACATATTTTTACAAAAAAAAACTTTCCTGACTTCTTTTCCAGGATTCTAGAGGGTGTAAAACTAAACCGAACCGAATCAAACCAAACCTAACCAAACTGAAACATTTAAAAAAATATATTTTTGTAAATTAACTTAGGGAGAAGCTCTTTTTAAGAGATCGAAATTGGTATTTTCCTATCCTTTGTTAATTGATCGAAAACGTATCGCACCCTGAGAACAAAACTGACACAACTCAAAAAATTAAATTTTAGGTAAACAAAATAAAACTCAAAAAATAAGTTATTATTATATAAATTTCTTGATCCGAACATCAAATTTATGTAGGCATTGTACCTCGGTAGGATAATTGATGGAGGGCGCCTAATTTTGTCGTTTTATCAGTAAAAGTTAAAATTTTTAAATTTCGAGTTGTGTGATTTTCGTTCTGAGGGTGCTGTAAAAAATTTTTAAGATAATTTTCTCCAATATTTGATTTGATAAATTGTTTATCGTAGCTTAGACATATTATACATTTTTGAAATGAAAAAAGTGCGAATTTAACAATGAAAAAATATACAAGTTTATCCAAGTTAAAAAATTGTTCAATTTGTTGCACCTTAGTACATAGGGATAGCACTGACAGCTACCAAAAAAATTTCAAATGTGAAAAATCGTCAATGATCCAGTATATCTGTTTGAACTTTCGGCGGTAAAAAATAACAAAGTTATTGTAGGTTTATAACTAATCACCTTATACATACCCAGGTTTCAAGGGGTCATCAAATAACGTCCTTTTACGTCAAAAAGTAGTCACTTGGATTACCAGAAAAAAAATTATGTCTTTAAGACGTCAATTTCTTTACGTCCTTTGGTTGTGGATTTCTGACGCCCCATATACGTCATTTATTGCTTACTACCCATTCAGCACACTTTGTCCCAAGGACGTGCATTCAGTCAGCATCACGGCAGTATATGAGGCGTCAATATAAATACGTGTATAAAATCAGATTTTAAGTATAGAAAGATAAGGTTTTTGTTATTCTTTCATCCTAATACTTTTATCCTAATATGATCTTGTTCAAAGTGCGAACCTATTCCAGGTCTTTGTTCCTTTTTTGAAATTTAAAAAAAGGTCCGCTGTTCTGTTTTGGTCCCAAATAGGTCATATTACGGACGTCTGAAAGACGTCTTACAATAACGCCATTTTGGATGTGTCTTTTGAACGTCGAAAATGCATCATTTAGACGTCAGTTTAGAGATATCGTAAGCCATCAAACATGACCGCTTTTTGACGTTTAAAAGACGTCACTTGATACCTGGGTAGAACGCTAAATATTTTTTGGATTGTAGCCTAATATTAACCCTTTTTTTAACTCTCCTCTCTGCGTCGACAATTGGAAATCATTATGGCGATCATAATTGAATGGAACGGCTTTAAAAGTTTTATCACTTTTTTTTATTTTTTTTATCTTACAACATGAATATCCTTCTGAACATGTAGCATTTTTATTTCCCTTTAGTACTTACATAAGAAAAATGCTCCAAAACTTATAGATAGTTATTTAAAAATAAAAGAATATTTGTTTTATTTTTCTGAGGTTATGAACCTTTTGTTTTGTTTTGATTTCAAATTGCAACTCGTCAGCAAATTCCCGTTCGGTCAGCATCAATTGACTTACTAATGCCGTATTCCATTGGGGAAATGAGTGCAGCACTAGTGCACAACTGGCTCGGTGTTTGCATTCCATTGACATGCACTTTTTCAGTTTTCGTATTCCATTGAGGAACTTATAAATTCAGTTTTGCACTGAGTGAGGCTTTTTTGACACCGGCTCTGAGGGCTCGTGCCGCACCGAAAACTTTTTCCCGCCATTAATTTTAAACGCTTATTATTGTTGTGGGACGTAAAATTGAGTGAAAACAAAGTTGTTAGCGATTTTTTATTATTTTCTTCGCTGCTAAGTAGTAGCAGCGATGAAGATGAAGAAGAACAGTTCTGTGCAATAAAACCAATGAGAACGGAAACCCCAAAAATAAAAAACTTTATTGAAAATGTGGTTTACCGATTTAACAACAAACAGGTAAGTAGATTTGTATGGATTTGGTTGACTGGGGCCCTGGGGCTAATTTTCCGACAGTTGGGGTTTTCTGGCAGCTATGATTATAAGTAAAAATAAATGTATTTTTTAGTTCAAGAAACACTTTCGGCTCGAGATGAGCACTGCAGAATTCCTCATAAATAAATTCAAGTAGCCTCAATTTTGTCCAAAAAAGAACAAGGGGGACGAAACCCCATTAGCGCTGAGGCACACATGTCTTGCCATTTTTATGGTATGTTAAAACACCCTTACGTAGCTGTTAGGTTAGGTTATGTTCTTGTTGAATGGAAATTTGTTCAAAAATATTTTCTTCAAAAACTTTTTTGAACAATTTTCCTTATGAAAAAAAATTACTTTCAAAGAAAATGTTTTTGAACAAAAAAATTTTAAGAAAATGTTTTCAAACAGTTTTTTGTTATGTATATTGAAGGAAATGTTTTTAAATAATTTTCCTTTTCAAGAAAATGTTATTGAAGTATTACTTTCGAACAAATGGATTTTGAACAACATGTTTTTGACCAAATTCCGCAAGGCAGGAAAGTTAGGTTTAGTTGAAAGAAACTTGTGAAATATTATATATGTATACAAGGTGTTTCGAATACTTAGGTTCAAATTTTGGGAGCATAAAGTACACTTCTGGTTAGGTTTTTTTAAAAAACAAGCGCGAAATATAGATAACTACTCTATCTCTATCAAGCCTGCATTCAAGAAGGAGTTGGGCATTTTTAAAATATTCTTATTAACTTTTTTTAAATAAAATCATTATTTATTTATTTGACGAATTTTTATTGTTATCTTAGGATAATATTTATCGGCGTGTAACTTTGAAACAAATAAAAATGGATATCGTCGTTGGCCTGATAAAACTACAGGTTGTGTGACATTTTTTTCAAAAGTGTGATTTTTGCATAGTCAATTTGCCCTATTCATAATGAATATACTATAAAAAATTATTTGCAAGAAAATGTTATATTAACGTTGCTTAAAGCAAGAATAAAAAAGAAGTTCTACACCTCATAATGGCATACCACACTAAGGTCAGGAAGTTAGGAACTTCGTGATATAGTGACCTTATACCACACGCGTGCAATTTTTCATTTTCCACGTGTTCCATTGAAACTGCACTCGGTGCAAATTTTTGACAGCACCGTTTTAGTGTCAGTGCACCACCAGTGCTGCACTCATTTTCCCAATGGAATACGGCATAAGAAATTAGCTGTCGGTTGCACATATTTTAACGCCTGCTTGCACTAGACTGTTAGTGCCTGTTTGCACCCACAAACCTTTGTGTCCGGTCATATGTTTTCTTGCTAGAATAAATGGAAATCGCTCTTCGATTTTCAATGGAAGAATCCAATATATTATTCCTGCTATTTTTATTCGTATTCATTTCTAGTTAATAGTAAAATTTTCTTACTGACTACTTTTTAGATAACTGTCGGTGAACAGTCCCTCTTGTCTCTCGAAAAAGCTCGTTTTGATTTGACCATACCCGAGACTATTCTGTAGGCATACTTCCAGTTACAGCACTGTCTCTTCATTCTTTCCCTTCAAAATTTTCAATGGAATAAGGTTATGAATTTTGACCGTTCGTTTTTTCATAAATTAATTTATGGCTTAAAAATAGTTAAAAAACTTAAAATATTTACAGCGAATGATTCGCTGCTGTGTGCACTATGTGCAGACATTTCTTTTGTGACTCGATTGATAGTTTTGAGTGAGAAATTCATGGATGAATTTCTGGCTGCCCCAAACAAAGGGGTTTTTCGTCCGGCTCTCTCTCTACCCTTCCTCAATCAGAGTGCCCTCGTGGTCGTCGTCACAACCTGCCTCTTATAGATCTCCTCAATAGGGACCTCCTCAACAGTTTGTGTCTTTGACGTTCACTCTCCCTCCGGTACCTTTTCAGCTACAATGACCTGCTGTATGGCTGCCTTATTCTGCAGATGCCCTAATATGCCTTGCGGAGCCCTAACCTGCCTTATCCTCTTTGGGACACAAAGGCCTTGATGGTGGTAGCAGTTTTCAGGTGGGATCACTCCTTTTTTTTAATAAAATATATATTTATATTTTTCCTTTTTTTTAATTAATTAGGCGGTTTCGCTCCATAATTTTTGATATCCTCATAGTTATTAATATTAAAGTTAATATTGTATGCGCTCGCTATGTGGCCACGTATCGGATAAAGGAAGGCTAATTAGATTTTTTTTAAGAACAATTTTCAACTGTAGGAATGTCCATAACTAATTTGTTGATAATACAAAGTTTTGAATTCAGTTAAAGTGTATTTCTTTCAAGGTACTAAATTATAAAAAGGTTGAAGTTATCTTAAAACAACACTTGGTAAATATTAATAAATATATTTCCTTCTTTAATATTTATTAAAAACTTCACTTCAACTTATTACCAAAAAAAGGTGGCGCTCAAATAACAGAAGAGTTTCCTAATCCACAACCCAATGTCACCAGACAAATGAGCAGCCGTACGCACTTTGTAAAGTATTATTGGTTTGTCCTGGCAACAGAATAAACAAATAATGCTGCAAGCACCCACATCTAAAAGGCCTTCAATCATTTGGATATTCCTGTGGTAATTCTCCAGGTATCGACGTCACAATTGCATTTAATTAATTGTGTGGGTCAATGGAAACGAAAACTGCTCTAAAACATTTAACTATTGTGGAACTATATAATTGTAAACCAAATAGAAGCATTTACAGCTGAAATTTAAACTAACGAAATAATATAAATTGAGGTTTGTTCTCAGATATTGTTTTCTTCTCCTTAAAAATACTCTGCCAATTGAGGGGCACCTAAACTCACATGAGTAATGTAATTTTAACGCATTTTGGTCCGCGAAAATAACCGCCTTTCCGCCACCTGGGGCGCGTCCAATTAGATATCTCTCCCCCCCCCCATTGTAACATCACTGATCCAAACCGAACCTTTAATATTGTATCCAACAAGTATAATATTTTTACCAATAGTCTAATTTTTGGAATATACACCATCCCGTTTTTCGACTTATGTCCGGTGGATTTGATTTACTTTTAAATGAAACCATCTAGAGCTAAAACCCAACCTAAGTACGAAATTTAAGGCATACAGACAAACAGATGGCTTGACGGAAAAGTTTCAAAATTATGTGAAATGCAAAGATATAAAAAATTTTTGAAATCGGAGCAACAGAATCAATTTTTGACACGATCACCATTTAAGACTAGTATAATACGTGTAAGATAATAAATTATTTACAAAATAATAACTATTATTTCGTATTATTTCTAACCTCTCTATCCTCTGGACGTCACTTAATATGTTTAGTAATTGCTTATTCGTAGGTGAGTATTAATTCTAATTTTTACCTTCCTAGCTCGCGTAGCAATGGCCAGAGAAAGTATTATTTTCGACGAAATTTTTTTTTTTGAGAGAACACCAAAAATGTGTTTGGATATATTTTGACATATCCTAGCAATATCGTCGTGATGTCTGTCTGTGTGTAAGTGTGTGTGTGTGTGTGTGTATATTATTTCTGTCCGTAATAAGATAGCTCTCAAACCGCTGAACCGATTTTCATAAAATGTTTAGGTAAAATAGTATTTGACACTCTTACGAGCTGATTACATTTTGGTCAAAATCCATTAATGCTAACGAATTTTTTGACAATTAAATTTTTTTTAAAATGCTAACTTTTTGACGGAGCATCGCATCAATATGCGGTTTTCGGAATATAGTAGACTACAGCTTTAGTTTCTAAGATGTTTAAAAAAACTGTTTTCAAGACTGATATATCATGGCTTCTCCTGAAGTGTGCTTATAGGCCAGCTACGAAGATATCAGATCCGTCATAGATCCATTTTTTTTTTAAATATATAAATAAAAAATGTCGTGATGGGGCAAGATGGTCCTGTCAAACAGGGAGCAAGATGGGCTGGCATATTTCATAAGCACTCCTTACAAAGAGGAGCTGTTCTTAAGGGTGGATTTCATAATCGATCCTTGAGGCCGGCCTTTTGCGAGATTTCTCAGTGGTTTCATTTTATAAAGATTTCCTTAAGAAAAAAAGGCCAGAAGCGAACTAGATGGCAACATTGACATTTATATTGGTTTTGATATTTTCTATAAACAGTTCCAGCTGATTTGTCAAAGTTGGTTAAAATTTCTAGTTTTGATAAAAGAGTATCTGTGTAAAACACGCTATAACGAAAATCTATGATTGTGATCCGACCGAAGACAGACGTGTGGTTTGGCAAATCTCAAACCACGCTCGCAAAATCGCACCCCGTTGAAACGTGGCTTGACACTTTCCAGAAAAAAAGTAAGTTTTTATGTTAGGAAGAGTTAAAAAAAAGACATGTCCTTTTACATCTTTTCTAAAGGATTTTTAGTCATTGGCATTATTAAAAAAGATTATTATCAGTTCATTAAAAACTATTCTGAAATTTCCAAGGACCTTCTTATTAATCTAATCCTCTTTTGCTTTGAGTCCAGCTACTTTTCATTAAAAAAAATAAAGATTTATCTACAAAAAGATGGTAGTGCAATGGGTAATCCAAGTTCTCCTGTCATAGCAAACATTGTAATGAACAATTTATTAACAACAATTGTGAAAAACTCACTTTTAATGTATAGTTTTTGCAAAGTCACCTGAAATGCTCCTAATACTATCGATTTCATGAAATTTTGCTTCAATCTGCCCTTCAAAAGTTTCCAAATTCATATAAAATCTTCCCGGTATAATTTCAACCCTACCGACAGAGAAAAGGCGCTACTCTTTGCGGTCCGAGCACAAAGTATTTGTTTTCTGACCGACCCAGTACAGGTGGATAGACGGCACCTGATTGGCAGATTTTTTTGAGATGCGCTTTTAATTGCTTTCGGGTCTGCTTTTCGGGACCCCTTTAGTCGGCAGTATGCAGAGTTAGAAAATAAATCAGTGTCGTTTCTGTAGGTGTAGGAATAGAAAGTTTTATTATCTATTTTTATTTCTTTAGTTTACGCCATAATTAAATGAAATAATTTTCATAAGTATATCTACCGCCGCCCATGTCACTTTCTTTAAAGGATATGCCGATGGTCGGCTTTAACCTTTGTTCAACTGACTTTGCAAAAACTATAACACCATTAAACAGCCATTTGATGCCTACACTACCTTTGATCAACCAATAATATTAGTCTAATGGCCCATTTATGCTTCTAGGAAAATAATGAACTTGAGACGTAAATCATAATTAAACAAGACTTATTTTTAGTTAAAATTTTCAAAAACTTTTAAATATTTCACAAATAATAAAAATTCTCCGAATTTACTACAAACTTCAAAGTTTTAAACTTTTTGATAATTTTAAAAGTTTTTATTAATTTTAACAATTCTAAATAAATTTTTTCAAATATTTTCAAAAAAAAAAAAATTGTTTTGAAATTCACATCCCACAATTTTCAAAAGTTTATAAAATTTTAAATATTTATACACCCTTCTTTTTGTGGGCAATTTTGAGATGATCAATAAGTAACCAAAAGGGGCCTACAGACACGCGAGCATTTCTGGAGATTAGTACGCGCGAACTAATCTCTGCATACATGTACGTTTGGTGGAATTGCCTACACACACGAAGACAAAATTAAACGTTCTAAACATAAACACGATATTATCAATGCGTTTTGCCTAGAAACCGAGAGATTAGCACGCGTACATCGTGCGCGCGAACAAAAATTCAAGCGGCGGATATTGTCTACACACGAAGAGATTAGTATGCGCAAACTTGTACGCGCGTACTAATCTCTAGAAATGTTCGCGTGTCTGTAGGCCCCTTAACACCTGTGAGTTTTTACACATGGGACATTTTAGTCTAAAAACTTAAATTTATTTTAGTATGATTTTTCCAAGGGTCAACAATGATGATGATGTATGATTTCCCTGTGGACTGTTTTAATATGTGCTCTTTTGGTCTGCGCTTTTTTACGACGTTGCGCTTTTTTCTGTCAGGGCTTTTTTCCTGTGCGAACTTTTTGCTTTCCCCCCTCTGCTTTACGGTCACCGTTTTACCATTACCCCCCCCCCCCCAAATCGCTGTTACTCTCATCCAGACTTTTGCTCCAAAATCGCCGTTGCCCCCATGAGGCAAATAATTGTATGCATTTTTATTGTTAATAAACTTGTTCAAACAGGATAAAATTTTTGTTATACATTTATACATAACGGCGCAGCATAACAAAAATTTATTCAATATTCAGACACTACTAAATTTTAAAAAAATTTCGGTAGCAGGTCAAAATTAAAAAAAAATTAAGTACTTTTTGGAAAAATGTGTCTGGCGAAAACTTATGGGACAAATGGGTACGAAGACTATCAATGCAGATGGCGGCTATAGTGTGGTGCTTCAGTTGTTAAATTTTAAAAATTTAACAAGTTTCGTGGCAAATCGGGCAAAAAGGAGTTTTTTGTTTCCCTTATATTTTTCCGTGGGTAGCCTGAAAGCTTAACCTCACGGGGGTCCAAGATCTAATGGACACCTAATAAGTGTTGACAATTAACCGTTTCGTCCTTATGGGACTCCTCAGAACACTGCTGGTCAATGTGACAAATCTTGCGAAGTTAATCAGACGGTTTTGTCTCTACTTAAATGTAATTAGTGAGCGAACTATAGCAAGAGGCACCATCTACAGAGATACGAGAGAAACAAAAAACTAAAAGCAGGCAAAAACACTGCTATACAATATCGATCAATGAAAAGATCGAATGCAAATAAAAGAAAACAACTATAGTCCGTGACCTACGACAGCTCTTTGTCTTTCAGGCCGGATCAACACAAATTTCATTTTTACCCGTCTTCAAGACAGTGAGTGTCAATCAACGGAATTTTTACGCCAAATAATACTAACAAACGTGAAATTTCGTACCCGTGAAGTTAAAAATCAAACAAGTTTCGTGGCTAATCGGGCAAAAAGGAGTTTTTTGTTTCCCTTATATTTTTCCATGGGTAGCCTGAAAGCTTAACCTCACGGGGGTCCAAGATCTAATGGACACCTAATAAGTGTTGACAGTTAACCGTTTCGTCCTTATGGGACTCCTCAGAACACTGCTGGTCAATGTGACAAATCTTGCGAAGTTAATCAGACGGTTTTGTCTCTAATTAAATGTAATTAGTGAGCGAACTATAGCAAGAGGCGCCATCTACCGAGATACGAGAGAAACAAAAAACTAAAAGCAGGCGAAAACACTGCTATACAATATCGATCAATGAAAAGATCGAATGCAAATAAAAGAAAACAACTATAGTCCGTGACCTACGACAGCTCTATGTCTTTCAGGCCGGATCAACACAGATTGCATTTTTACCCGTCTTCAAGACAGTGAGTGTCAATCAACGGAATTTTTAAGCCAAATAATACCAACAAACGTGGAATTTCGTACCCGTGAATTTAAAAATCAAACAAGTTTCGTGGCTAATCGGGCAAAAAGGAGTTTTTTGTTTCCCTTATATTTTTCCATGGGTAGCCTGAAAGCTTCACCTCACGGGGGTCCAAGATCTAATGGACACCTAATAAGTGTTGACAGTTAACCGTTTCGTTCTTATGGGACTCCTCAGAACACTGCTGGTCAATGTGACAAATCCTGCGAAGTTAATCAGATGGTTTTGTCTCTAATTAAATGTAATTAGTGAGCGAACTATAGCAAGAGGCGCCATCTACCGAGATACGAGAGAAACAAAAAACTAAAAGCAGGCGAAAACACTGCTATACAATATCGATCAATGAAAAGATCGAATGCAAATAAAAGAAAACAACTATAGTCCGTGACCTACGACAGCTCTTTGTCTTTCAGGCCGGATCAACACAGATTGCATTTTTACCCGTCTTCAAGACAGTGAGTGTCAATCAACGGAATTTTTAAGCCAAATAATACTAACAAACGTGGAATTTCGTACCCGTGAATTTAAAAATCAAACAAGTTTCGTGGCTAATCGGGCAAAAAGGAGTTTTTGTTTCCCTTATATTTTTCCGTGGGTAGCCTGAAAGCTTAACCTCACGGGGGTCCAAGATCTAATGGACACCTAATAAGTGTTGACAGTTAACCGTTTCGTCCTTATGGGACTCCCCAGAACACTGCTGGTCAATGTGACAAATCTTGCGAAGTTAATCAGACGGTTTTGTCTCTAATTAAATGTAATTAGTGAGCGAACTATAGCAAGAGGCGCCATCTACCGAGATACGAGAGAAACAAAAAACTAAAAGCAGGCGAAAACACTGCTATACAATATCGATCAATGAAAAGATCGAATGCAAATAAAAGAAAACAACTATAGTCCGTGACCTACGACAGCTCTTTGTCTTTCAGGCCGGATCAACACAGATTGCATTTTTACCCGTCTTCAAGACAGTGAGTGTCAACGGAATTTTTAAGCCAAATAATACTAACAAACGTGGAATTTCGTACCCGTGAAGTTAAAAATCAAACAAGTTTCGTGGCTAATCGGGCAAAAAGGAGTTTTTTGTTTCCCTTATATTTTTCCGTGGGTAGCCTATAAGCCTAACCTCACGGGGGTCCAAGATCTAATGGACACCTAATAAGTGTTGACAGTTAACCGTTTCGTCCTTATGGGACTCCTCAGAACACTGCTGGTCAATGTGACAAATCTTGCGAAGTTAATCAGATGGTTTTGTCTCTAATTAAATGTAATTAGTGAGCGAACTATAGCAAGAGGCGCTATCTACCGAGATACGAGAGAAACAAAAAACTAAAAGCAGGCGAAAACACTGCTATACAATATCGATCAATGAAAAGATCGAATGCAAATAAAAGAAAACAACTATAGTCCGTGACCTACGACAGCTCTTTGTCTTTCAGGCCGGATCAACACAGATTGCATTTTTACCCGTCTTCAAGACAGTGAGTGTCAATCAACGGAATTTTTAAGCCAAATAATACTAACAAACGTGGAATTTCGTACCCGTGAATTTAAAAATCAAACAAGTTTCGTGGCTAATCGAGCAAAAAGGAGTTTTTTGTTTCCCTTATATTTTTCCGTGGGTAGCCTGAAAGCTTAACCTCAGGGGGGTCCAAGATCTAATGGACATCTAATAGGTGTTGACAGTTAACCGTTTCGTCCTTATGGGACTCCTCAGAACACTGCTGGTCAATGTGACAAATCTTGCAAAGTTAATCAGATGGTTCTGTCTCTAATTAAATGTAATTAGTGAGCGAACTATAGCAAGAAGCGCCATCTACCGAGATACGAGAGAAACAAAAAACTAAAAGCAGGCGAAAACACTGCTATACAATATCGATCAATGAAAAGATCGAATGCAAATAAAAGAAAACAACTATAGTCCGTGACCTACGACAGCTCTTTGTCTTTCAGGCCGGATCAACACAGATTGCATTTTTACCCGTCTTCAAGACAGTGAGTGTCAATCAACGGAATTTTTAAGCCAAATAATACTAACAAACGTGGAATTTCGTACCCGTGAATTTAAAAATCAAACAAGTTTCGTGGCTAATCGGGCAAAAAAGAGTTTTTTGTTTCCCTTATATTTTTCCGTGGGTAGCCTGAAAGCTTAACCTCACGGGGGTCCAAGATCTAATGGACACCTAATAAGTGTTGACAGTTAACCGTTTCGTACTTATGGGACTCCTCAGAACACTGCTGGTCAATGTGACAAATCTTGCGAAGTTAATCAGACGGTTTTGTCTCTAATTAAATGTAATTAGTGAGCGAACTATAGCAAGAGGCGCCATCTATCGAGATACGAGAGAAACAAAAAACTAAAAGCAGGCGAAAACACTGCTATACAATATCGATCAATGAAAAGATCGAATGCAAATAAAAGAAAACAACTATAGTCCGTGACCTACGACAGCTCTTTGTCTTTCAGGCCGGATCAACACAGATTGCATTTTTACCCGTCTTCAAGACAGTGAGTGTCAATCAACGGAATTTTTAATCCAAATAATACTAACAAACGTGGAATTTCGTATCCGTGAATTTAAAAATCAAACAAGTTTCGTGGCTAATCGGGCAAAAAGGAGTTTTTTGTTTCCCTTATATTTTTCCGTGGGTAGCCTGAAAGCTTAACCTCACGGGGGTCCAAGATCTAATGGACACCTAATAAGTGTTGACAGTTAACCGTTTCGTCCTTATGGGACTCCTCAGAACACTGCTGGTCAATGTGACAAATCTTGCAAAGTTAATCAGATGGTTTTGTCTCTAATTAAATGTAATTAGTGAGCGAACTATAGCAAGAGGCGCCATCTACCGAGATACGAGAGAAACAAAAAACTAAAAGCAGGCGAAAACACTGCTATACAATATCGATCAATGAAAAGATCGAATGCAAATAAAATAAAACAACTATAGTCCGTGACCTACGACAGCTCTTTGTCTTTCAGGCCGGATCAACACAGATTGCATTTTTACCCGTCTTCAAGACAGTGAGTGTCAATCAACGGAATTTTTAAGCCAAATAATACTAATAAACGTGGAATTTCGTATCCGTGAATTTAAAAATCAAACAAGTTTCGTGGCTAATCGGGGAAAAAGGAGTTTTTTGTTTCCCTTATATTTTTCCGTGGGTAGCCTGAAAGCTTAACCTCACGGGGGTCCAAGATCTAATGGACACCTAATAAGTGTTGACAGTTAAGCGTTTCGTCCTTATGGGACTCCTCAGAACACTGCTGGTCAATGTGACAAATCTTGCGAAGTTAATCAGACGGTTTTGTCTGTAATTAAATGTAATTAGTGAGCGAACTATAGCAAGAGGCGCCATCTACCGAGATACGAGAGAAACAAAAAACTAAAAGCAGGCGAAAACACTGCTATACAATATCGATCAATGAAAAGATCGAATGCAAATAAAAGAAAACAACTATAGTCCGTGACCTACGATAGCTCGTTGTCTTTCAGGCCGGATCAACACAGATTGCATTTTTACCCGTCTTCAAGACAGTGAGTGTCAATCAACGGAATTTTTAAGCCAAATAATACTAACAAACGTGGAATTTCGTACCCGTGAATTTAAAAATCAAACAAGTTTCGTGGCTAATCGGGCAAAAACGAGTTTTTTGTTTCCCTTATATTTTTCCGTGGGTAGCCTGAAAGCTTAACCTCACGGGGGTCCAAGATCTAATGGACACCTAATAAGTGTTGACAGTTAACCGTTTCGTCCTTATGGGACTCCTCAGAACACTGCTGGTCAATGTGACAAATCTTGCAAAGTTAATCAGACGGTTTTGTCTCTAATTAAATGTAATTAGTGAGCGAACTATAGCAAGAGGCGCCATCTACCGAGATACGAGAGAAACAAAAAACTAAAAGCAGGCGAAAACACTGCTATACAATATCGATCAATGAAAAGATCGAATGCAAATAAAAGACAACAACTATAGTCCGTGACCTACGACAGCTCTTTGTCTTTCAGGCCGGATCAACACAGATTGCATTTTTACCCGTCTTCAAGACAGTGAGTGTCAATCAACGGAATTTTTAAGCCAAATAATACTAACAAACGTGGAATTTCGTACCCGTGAATTTAAAAATCAAACAAGTTTCGTGGCTAATCGGGCAAAAACGAGTTTTTTGTTTCCCTTATATTTTTCCGTGGGTAGCCTGAAAGCTTAACCTCACGGGGGTCCAAGATCTAATGGACACCTAATAAGTGTTGACAGTTAACCGTTTCGTCCTTATGGGACTCCTCAGAACACTGCTGGTCAATGTGACAAATCTTGCAAAGTTAATCAGACGGTTTTGTCTCTAATTAAATGTAATTAGTGAGCGAACTATAGCAAGAGGCGCCATCTACCGAGATACGAGAGAAACAAAAAACTAAAAGCAGGCGAAAACACTGCTATACAATATCGATCAATGAAAAGATCGAATGCAAATAAAAGACAACAACTATAGTCCGTGACCTACGACAGCTCTTTGTCTTTCAGGCCGGATCAACACAGATTGCATTTTTACCCGTCTTCAAGACAGTGAGTGTCAATCAACGGAATTTTTAAGCCAAATAATACTAACAAACGTGGAATTTCGTACCCGTGAATTTAAAAATCAAACAAGTTTCGTGGCTAATCGGGCAAAAAGGAGTTTTTTGTTTCCTTTATATTTTTTTGTGGGTAGCCTGAAAGCTTAACCTCACGGGGGTCCAAGATCTAATGGACACCTAATAAGTGTTGACAGTTAACCGTTTCGTCCTTATGGGACTCCTCAGAACACTGCTGGTCAATGTGACAAATCTTGCGAAGTCAATCAGACGGTTTTGTCTCTAATTAAATGTAATTAGTGAGCGAACTATAGCAAGAGGCGCCATCTACCGAGATACGAGAGAAACAAAAAACTAAAAGCAGGCGAAAACACTGCTATACAATATCGATCAATGAAAAGATCGAATGCAAATAAAAGAAAACAACTATAGTCCGTGACCTACGACAGCTCTTTGTCTTTCAGGCCGGATCAACACAGATTGCATTTTTACCCGTCTTCAAGACAGTGAGTGTCAATCAACGGAATTTTTAAGCCAAATAATACTAACAAACGTGGAATTTCGTACCCGTGAATTTAAAAATCAAACAAGTTTCTTGGCTAATCGGGCAAAAAGGAGTTTTTTGTTTCCCTTATATTTTTCCGTGGGTAGCCTGAAAGCTTAACCTCACGGGGGTCCAAGATCTAATGGACACCTAATAAGTGTTGACAGTTAACCGTTTCGTCCTTATGGGACTCCTCAGAACACTGCTGGTCAATGTGACAAATCTTACGAAGTTAATCAGACGGTTTTGTCTCTAATTAAATGTAATTAGTGAGCGAACTATAGCAAGAGGCGCCATCTACCGAGATACGAGAGAAACAAAAAACTAAAAGCAGGCGAAAACACTGCTATACAATATCGATCAATGAAAAGATCGAATGCAAATAAAAGAAAACAACTATAGTCCGTGACCTACGACAGCTCTTTGTCTTTCAGGCCGGATCAACACAGATTGCATTTTTACCCGTCTTCAAGACAGTGAGTGTCAATCAACGGAATTTTTAAGCCAAATAATACTAACAAACGTGGAATTTCGTACCCGTGAATTTAAAAATCAAACAAGTTTCGTGGCTAATCGGGCAAAAACGAGTTTTTTGTTTCCCTTATATTTTTCCGTGGGTAGCCTGAAAGCTTAACCTCACGGGGGTCCAAGATCTAATGGACACCTAATAAGTGTTGACAGTTAACCGTTTCGTCCTTATGGGACTCCTCAGAACACTGCTGGTCAATGTGACAAATCTTGCAAAGTTAATCAGACGGTTTTGTCTCTAATTAAATGTAATTAGTGAGCGAACTATAGCAAGAGGCGCCATCTACCGAGATACGAGAGAAACAAAAAACTAAAAGCAGGCGAAAACACTGCTATACAATATCGATCAATGAAAAGATCGAATGCAAATAAAAGACAACAACTATAGTCCGTGACCTACGACAGCTCTTTGTCTTTCAGGCCGGATCAACACAGATTGCATTTTTACCCGTCTTCAAGACAGTGAGTGTCAATCAACGGAATTTTTAAGCCAAATAATACTAACAAACGTGGAATTTCGTACCCGTGAATTTAAAAATCAAACAAGTTTCGTGGCTAATCGGGCAAAAAGGAGTTTTTTGTTTCCCTTTAATTTTTTGTGGGTAGCCTGAAAGCTTAACCTCACGGGGGTCCAAGATCTAATGGACACCTAATAAGTGTTGACAGTTAACCGTTTCGTCCTTATGGGACTCCTCAGAACACTGCTGGTCAATGTGACAAATCTTGCGAAGTCAATCAGACGGTTTTGTCTCTAATTAAATGTAATTAGTGAGCGAACTATAGCAAGAGGCGCCATCTACCGAGATACGAGAGAAACAAAAAACTAAAAGCAGGCGAAAACACTGCTATACAATATCGATCAATGAAAAGATCGAATGGAAATAAAAGAAAACAACTATAGTCCGTGACCTACGACAGCTCTTTGTCTTTCAGGCCGGATCAACACAGATTGCATTTTTACCCGTCTTCAAGACAGTGAGTGTCAATCAACGGAATTTTTAAGCCAAATAATACTAACAAACGTGGAATTTCGTACCCGTGAATTTAAAAATCAAACAAGTTTCTTGGCTAATCGGGCAAAAAGGAGTTTTTTGTTTCCCTTATATTTTTCCGTGGGTAGCCTGAAAGCTTAACCTCACGGGGGTCCAAGATCTTATGGACACCTAATAAGTGTTGACAGTTAACCGTTTCGTCCTTATGGGACTCCTCAGAACACTGCTGGTCAATGTGACAAATCTTACGAAGTTAATCAGACGGTTTTGTCTCTAATTAAATGTAATTAGTGAGCGAACTATAGCAAGAGGCGCCATCTACCGAGATACGAGAGAAACAAAAAACTAAAAGCAGGCGAAAACACTGCTATACAATATCGATCAATGAAAAGATCGAATGCAAATAAAAGAAAACAACTATAGTCCGTGACCTACGACAGCTCTTTGTCTTTCAGGCCGGATCGACACAGATTGCATTTTTACCCGTCTTCAAGACAGTGAGTGTCAATCAACGGAATTTTTAAGCCAAATAATACTAACAAACGTGGAATTTCGTACCCGTGAATTTAAAAATCAAACAAGTTTCGTGGCTAATCGGGCAAAAAGGAGTTTTTTGTTTCCCTTATATTTGTCAAGTTGTCAAAATGAAATTAATCTGCTGTCTGTCCTTAAATTACGTAACGCAAAAATTCGAAAATTTTGACACCCCCCATCCCCCTGTAACGCACCTGTAACGCAACCACTGACCCCCCTAGAAAATTACGTAACGTTTGCTATCACCCCCTCCTACTTTATATATTTTTATTTTTTAAAGACATATATATATATATTTTTTTATGTTTATTCAACAAATGTTTTATAGGTAGACTATGTAAAAAGGCAGAGGATAAAAAGGCGTTCTGTCAATTTTTTTTAATCGGGTGGTGTAGTCTAATGTTTAAGAAGATCGCTCTTCTTGGCTAATGCTTTAGCTTTCTAATAAGCTGAGTCACTATGTAGAAATATCTTTGTAAAGAAATACCGCGTAACAAAATATCCCTATTTTGATTTGGGAATGGGAAAATTCGCCCCGGGGACAATACGCCGCCGTCGAGGTTAAAATTGCAATTTTGTTTATTTCGTGTACAAACATATTTTTGAAAAATAATTTTAAAAAATTATTTATTCTAAATTTTTTTTTAAATTAGGTGTTATTAAAAAAAAATTCTGAGTTTTTTTTTTTATAAATAATTAGTTTATGAAAAAGCTACTTTTTAAAAAAATATTTTTAAAAATAATTTTTTGTAAATTTTTTTTTTGTTTTTTTTATAAATTAGTTTTTTAAAAAACTAATTATTGCAAAAACATTTTTTTTTCACTTTTTGTGAGGACATTTTTTTACAAAATGGTTGTCCACACACCGGTTATTAGGATTTGACCACTCTTAGGTTTAACACAGATTTTGATCTCCCAACAAGAGGACAGGAAAGCTATGATTTAGGAAAAAGAAAGTTAAATTAAAATAAAAATTAAACGAAAATTCTCGCGGCCAATCGGCCGGCGCTGAATTGTCCCCGCGGCGAATTGGCCCGCGACGCATCGGCCGCGGCGAATTGTCTCAGACCTTTTAATATACCGGCCCCCCCTTAGAAATTATCAGCCCTTAAACCTCCCGGTGGTCAGCCTAGCCTCCCTTGGTCACAGGATATTATGATGGATTGAACATGCACTTATCTGATAGACGTCATTTAAAACACGCGATATTTTGATAAGCGCTATTTAAAAAAATGCTGTTTTGATACGCGCTATGCCCAGTAACATCTGACATCCCAGGGGCGTACGTTTTAGGTGTCTTTAGGTTCAAACGTCCCCATTCTTAAAACACGTTCAAAACGAAACGTTTCAGAAACGTCTTATTTGGTCCATTTTCAAAAATTACCAAAAAAACATTTTTCGGCCCTCAATTTACCCGTATCTACAAAAGCCCTCAATATTGCATACTTAAAAACTAAGTTTTTGTAACGTCCTAAAAAGGAAGTTTTAAAAACGTACTTTTAAGGCACCTAGGGTCCTAACCTTTGCGTCCCTAATACGTACGTTTTTAAACTGTCCCAAAAAGAACGTTCTAAAAACGCATAAATCTGGAGATCTTTAAAACGTTATTTTCCCTTAAGGCCCCAACCTTTGCGCACCTTAAAACTACGTCTTCTAAACGTCCCAAAAAGAATTATTTAAAAACGTGAAAATCTAAAACGTAATTTTTAGGTCCTTTCTAGGGGCCTAACTTTTGAGTACCTCCAAAATACGTAATCTGGGATGTTTTTAAAGGCACTTGGTCAATAGTGCGTGGGTCATTTAAGCGCGAACAAATGCATGCCCCCAATAGCGCCCAAAAACCGTGCATTGCGTGCACATATTTTTATCCGAGTATTAACCAACCTATAACCAAGTCGAATTGTCCTGTCTAACCGAAGTGCTAGAGGGGCCAAGGGTAGCTGAAAAGTTGACCCGGTTAGGTTAGTATTCTAAGTTGACCCGGTTAGGTTAGTATTCTAACCTGACCCGGTTAGCTCAAATGACTTCCGTGCTATTATTTTTTTGACTGTAAATTTTTCATACTTAAAAAGTATGTTTTTAAAACGTCCTACAAGAGACGTTTAATAATCGCCAGTCAGTACGTTTCTAAAACGTACTTTTAAGGTCCCTCACATTTGCCTCCCTAGCATCATCATTGTCTACAGGCTGATCAGAAAAAAGTAAATGTCAAACTTTTCTGCAACTGGAGTGGAGTAAAGTTTTAAGAGGTCCAATATGATAGGGCTTATACCTTAGGGCCCACACCAGGGGGCCAGGCCTAGACTTTGTGAGGGTTTCTTAAATATTTTTAAAAATGATATCTGAACGTTTTTAAAACGTCTCCGGAACATTTTTAAAAAGTGCTCGGTACGTTTATTGAACGTCCACAAATTTTGCAGAAGGTATAAAAAATCAACTCTTTGTTTGAAACGTGGCAATGATTATACAACCCATAGATATTATGCAATCCAACAAACTTAATAATAGCAGCGGGAAGATGACTCTGCCATCATCAGAGCCATCTGTCCGCTGCTGTTATTAAGTTTGTTGGGTTGCATATCTATAGAGGTTGTGTAATCATTGCTTGTAGTCAATGATTGAGTAGAAATAAAACTTCGGACTTCCATGGTCTTAATTTATTTTAAACACAATGTTTCCGTTAGTAAGTATCTCTAACCGTTTTCCAGTATTACACGGTTAGAAATACTTACTCACGGTTACGTCGTGTTTAAAATAAATACAGACAATGGAAGTCCAACATTTCTGTTTGCATAAAAAATCAAATTTGACAAACGTCCGAAAAATATTCTTAAAACGTTTTAAAACATTCTGTAGGGATATTTTACAATCGTAATATAGACCCTCAAAAACGCACCACGGACCCTTTTCGGATATTGAAGTCCCTGAACGGACGTTTTAAAAACGTCCGCTAGGTACAAAATGGACGTTTTGAAAACGTCATCGGAACGTTTTTAATATGTCCCTGGAACGATATTACACCGTCCCCTGAACGTTTTTAAAATTTCCCAGGTACATTTTTTAAACGTACCTAGTACGTTTTCTAGAAGTCCTCGAAACATTTTGGCAAACGTCCGAAAAACGTTCTTAAAACATCTTTAAAAAGTTCTGTGGGGACCTTTTAAAAATGTAAAAAAAGACGTTCGAAAGACGTTTTAGGGACTTTTTTTGACATTGAGGTTCCTTTACGTCCGTTTTTAAAATGTCCCCTAGGTCGGAAGTAGACGTTTTAAAAATATTTTTGAAACTATTGATTTTAAAATGTGCTGTTTTGTTAGAGAGCATTTAAGTTTATATGTATTTAAAAAAAAAACATTTTACCAAAAATATTAATTTTGATTGTTGGTAAAGGATATTACGTAACGCGTCACAGAACACCCCCCACCCCCCTGTAACGCTGCATAACGCGACGCCTGACCCACTCCCCCCCTCATGCGTTACGTAATTTAAGGACAGGCCCTTACCGTGTTGTACATCATTTAAAAGAACATTTTATTTTCTACAATTGAATATAAAATATAATTTTTGATAGATAGCTTAGTTTTTAAGAAAATCGATTAAACCTGTAATAAATATGTTTCCTTTTTTCATTTTTTAACATTACCCCAATAAACGGACGCCGCTGGAGAGTTTGTCATTGGTCGTTTTTTGTTTGTTTTTGTGGATGACACAATTTTAGCAGCTCCGAAGGACAAACTAAATACTAGAAAGCTTTAACAGTTATCATCCATCCTTACAGTTCACGATGGAAATAGAAAACCACAACAAAATATGCTTTTTAGATACATAATACATAATATACTAACTGGTATACAAAACCGAAGTTCTGGCAGAGTTTTAAATTTTAATTCTAATCATTCAATTTCTAATAAGGGATTGTGTCAGGTGTTTTACATAGAGCAGAGTTTCTTGACTTCAACATAAAAAATATAAAAAACATTCTTAAAAATAACAATTATCCGTTACATTTTATAAATAAAGCAATAAATAAATTTCAAAATAGAGCTTATCAACAAAAAACTCCAAGAAAATATTTTAAATTTCCTTTTGTTGATGGATTGTCCCAGAAAATTAAACCGGTGTGAAGATGGCAGATTAGGCTAGCAGATTTTTTCAGCCGATGTCGCCCGAACGCGATACACTGCACAACAAAATTTTTGACATTTTATGCTCAGCAGATTCTGCGGGCAGATAAAATGGTGTGAAGTTTTTTATGGAAAAAATAATGAACAATATATAATATTTTTGCTTTGCCATAAAACTCTACTTATAAAGCTATTTAAAACCTAAAAAATAAAATTTAAAAAAAAATCAAAATTAAAAAAACATGAATTTGTGATGAAATTTGCAAAAAGTAATAGATAGTGTAGTTTATACCCCACCCCTAGCTAACAGTGGCATGGACTTGGAACCCGTAGGATGCAAGATATAGGTTGTCCAAAAAAATTTTAAAATTTCAAAAATTCATAATTTAAAAAATATGCTTTTGTAATAAGATTTACAAAAAGGGCCAGTTAGAGTGGTTCATGCTTCACCCCCGGATACTAGTGACATGGACTTGCAAGCCGTAGGTTGCGAGATATAGGGTGTCCAATATTTAAAAACGTTAAATATTAACGGTACGGGTAGGCCTCGTCAGATGTCTATCAGGGGAAATGAATCGACCCCTGCCCTCCGTAGCACCTGTGTAGGGTCCCTTTCCCAGGGTTACGGGAGAAGACTACATCGATATGAAAGGCGGAGAGAACGGACCTCGGTACGGTGATCATAGCGTAGGTGGCAACCCTTTCTTTTAGGGATAGTATAAAAGACTACAGCTGTTGCCTTACAGTATGGCGTTGGCTCGTCAAAGGCTAGAGGAGTAAAACCTTGATTAAAAATCCTGGCCCTCCAAGTAGGGGGTTGAGGCATTAGACTGGTTCTCTAATGCTTGTAAAACAAAGCAGTTACCAAAAAGCCTAAAAAAAGCCTCGGAGCAATGGATGGAAACTCTCGAAGGCGAAAAAAGCAAAGACAAAGGACTATGAATATAGCTACATAAAACGTACAGGGATTGAATTAAAAGTTGGACATTATTGCAACCGAAGTGCAGAATTGCAAAATCGATATTATTGCACTCACTGAGACAAAAAAGAAAGGAACAGGTACGAATAATGTCGGTAATTTTGTCCATATATTCACTGGAGTCCCAAAAGAAAGAAGAGCAGCCAGAGGGGTATCCTTGTTAATAAAGAAAATGCTAAAGAATAAAATTACAGACTACGATTGCATTAGTGAAAACATACTTCGAGTGAACATGAAGATGCTTGGACATAATATAAGCATAATAGCAGTCTATGCACCATCAGATGACGAAAGAGTAGCTACAAAACAAATGTTCTTTGATCAACTTGATGAGACTATCACAAAAATCGGTAATACCAGAGAAATAATTATGCTTGGCGATTTTAATAGCCGAACTGGTAGGCAAACCCAGAGCAAAGTGATAGGACCATTTGGAGAGGAAGTAACAAATGATAATGGCTTAAGACTGATGCAATCGTGTGAAACCCACAACCTAAAAATAAATAATGGTTATTTTAAACATAAGGATATTCATCGATATACCTGGATTCAGCCAACAAGAAATCTGAAATCAATCATTGATTATGCTATAGGTGGAGAACACTCGCAATTAAAGTGGTATGATTTGCGAGCACTTCGTGGTGTTACCTGTGGATCTGACCACCACCTTGTAAGACCAAAAATATTATTCCCTTTAAGAAAAACAAATAAGGACGAAAGTATTAGAGAAAATGAAAACCTAGAAAGCATTGAAGACAATCAAAAATACAACTTTAGAAGTCTAGAAATCGATAGTACTCAAAGATTGTATCAGAACCGATTAGATGAAAAATTAATAAACACAAATCACTCATTTGAAGAGATATATACAAACATAATAAAAAGCTTGAAGGGAGCAAGCAACGAAGCTGTTGGGTACCAAGATAATAGAAATAACAGGAAGATGTGGTGGACGGACAAAATACAGGAAATGGTCAAAGAGAAAAAACGTACATACTTGAAATGGCTCAGTACTAAGGAGCAAAGAGACCTAGAAATCTACAGGGAAACCAGAAGACAGCTAAGAAATATGATACGCACAGAAAAAAATGAAATGTTCGAGCGCAAGTGCCACGACATAAATACACACGTAGGAGGTAGGCAGAGTTCTGAAGTATGGAAATTCATTTCTACAGTAAAAAACACAACAAAAGAAAAAGTAAACATCCAGATTATCAAACCAGAACAATGGACAGAACACTACAAGAGACTGCTGCAGGAGACGAGACCCGAATATCTGGCAGCCCCTCCGAGAAGAGACATAGAAGTACATGGAGAGGAAGTAATCATCGAAATAGAAATGATAAAGAATAATATTAAAAAACTTAAATCCGGAAAAGCTAGCGGACCTGGTGGAATATATGCTGAAATGCTCAAATATGGATCAGAGAAACTAGTCGAAAATCTCACATATATTATTAACCAATGCATAAACGGACATCCAGAACCTAATGATTGGAAACTTGCATTCATATCCTCAATACACAAAAAATGAAACAAGCTGGATTGCAACAATTACAGAGGAATTTCAGTAACCAGTACTCTAAGTAGATTGTACGGTAGGATTCTTAGAGATCTAATAGAGAATGATTTTCATGTACAAGAAGAAGAAGAGCAAAGTGGGTTTCGCGCAGGCAGATCTTGTAGTGATAATGTTTTTTGTCTTAAGCAAGTAATTGAGAAAAGAAGCGCCAGAAATATAGAGACTCATGTTACCTTTGTAGACCTACAAAAAGTATATGATACCGTTCCAGTAGAAAAATTATGGACAGTGTTAGAGCAAACCAATATCAATCATACATACATAAAAGCGATAAAAGAACTATACAAAGGGTCAAAATCTGAAATTAAAATTGGAAATCGACTTTCAAAAGAATTCCTGGTAACAAAAGGCTTAAGACAGGGATGTTGTATCTCTCCAACTCTGTTTAAAATATATATCGCAGTAGCTCTAAAAAACTGGAAACTTAAAGTGCACGGCATGGGAATACAACTTAACGACCGATTTACCATACACACACTACAGTTTGCTGACGACCAAGTAATTGTGGCTAATGATAAAGAAGACATGGATTATATGATGAGAAAGTTAACAGAAGAATACCAAAAGTGGGGATTAACAGTGAACGTGGACAAGACACAGTACTTATGTATTGGAAACCAATCCAGTGAGTTAGTACTAGAAAATGGACAAACAATATCTCCATGCAATTAGTATGTATACTTGGGTGTCACATTTGATAAAACAGGTACAGACTGTAAAGAACTGGAAAAAAGAATAGTAAAAGCAAAAAAAGTTATTGGATGTCTTAACAGTATTTTATGGAGCAGAGAGATAAAAAAGAATGTAAAATTTAACATATATGAAACAATGGTCAAAAGCACGCTGTTGTATGGAATAAAGACTTGTCGCGTAACACAAAAGTACAAAACAAAAATGGAAAGTGTCGAAATGGATGCAATAAGAAGATCAATGAGAATGTCTAGAATAAATCACATAAGAAATGAGATCATAAAAGAAAGAATGGGAATCGAGGAAAGCATAACGGATGACATCACTAGAAGGCAACTGATATGGTACGGCCATGCACAACGGATGAACGACGAAAGATTACCAAGGCAGGTCATAGAATGGCAACCAATAGGGCGCAGAAAAAGAGGGCGTCCTAAACTAGAATGGCAACAGTCAATCCAACGATCCATGAGTCAAAAAAATCTGACTGAGGATGATTGTCAGGATCGAAGGAGGTGGAGAATAGGCGTCGGACAACGTAGAAAAACGTTCTAAACCGACATAGTAGTAGTAGTAAATTTTAAAAAAATCGTAATTTAAAAACTATGCTTTTGTAATAAGATTTATAAAAACAACCAGTTAGAGTGGTTCATGCTTCACCCCTGCATACTAGTGGCATGGACTTGCAAGCAGTAGGTTGCGAGATATAGGGCGTCCAAAATTTAAAAGCATTTAAATTAAAAAAAAATCATTATTTAAAAACTATGCTTTTGTAATTAGATCTATAAAAAGAACCAGTTAGAGTGGTTCATGCTTCACCCCTGCATACCAGTGGCATGGAATTGCAAGCCGTAGATATAGGGTGTCCAAAATTTAAAAATGTTAAAATTAAAAAAAATCATAATTTAAAAACTATGCTTTTGTAATAAGATTTATAAAAAGAACCAGTTAGAGTGGTTCATACTTCATTCCTGGATACCAGTGGCATGGACTTGCAAGCCGTAGGTTGCGAGATATAGGGTGTCCAAAATTTAAAAGCATTAAAATTTAAAAAAGTCATTATTTAAAAACTATGCTTTTGTAATAAGAATTATAAGAAGAACCAGCTATAGTGGTTCATACTTCATTCACAGATACCAGTGGTATGGACTTGCAAGCCGTAGGTTGCGAGATATAGGGTGTCCAAAATTTAAAAACGTTAAAATTAAAAAAAAAATCATAATTTAAAAACTATGCTTTTGTAATAAGATTTATAAAAAGAACCAGTTAAAGTGGTTCATACTTCATCCCCGGATACCAGTGTCATGAACTTGCAAGCCGTAGGTTGCAAGATATAGGGTATCCAAAATTTAAAAGCGGTAAATTTTTAAAAAATCATAATTTAAAAACTATGCTTTTCTAATAAGAATTATAAAAAGAACCAGTTAGAGTTGTTCATACTTCATACCCGGATACCAGTGGCATGGACTTGCAAGCCGTAGGTTGCGAGATATAGGGTGTCTAGAATTTAAAAACGTTAAAATTTAAAAAAAATCATAATTTAAAAACTATACTTTTGTAATAAGATTTATAAAAAGGACTAGTTAAAGTTGTTCATACTTCATCCTTGGATACCAGTGGCATGAACTTGCAAGCCGTAGGTTGCGAGATATAGGGTGTCCAAAATTTAAAAATTATAAATTTTAAAAAATCATTTTTTTAAAACTATGCTTTTGTAATAAAAATTATAAAAAGAACCAGTTAGAGTGGTTTATATTTCACCCCATGATACTAGTGGCATGGACTTGCAAGCCGCAGGTTGCGAGATATAGGGTGTCCAAAATTTAAAAACGTTAAATTTAAAAAAAAATAATAATTTCAAACCTATGCTTTTGTAATAATATTTATAAAAAGAAGTCGTTAGAGTGGTTCATACTTCATCCCCAAATACCAGTGGCATGGACTTGCAAGCCGTAGGTTGCGAGATATAGGATGTCCAAAATTAAAAAACGTTAAAATTTAAAAAAATCATAATTTAAAAACTATGTTTTGTAATAAGATTTATAAAAGGAACCAGTTGGAGTTGTTCATACTTCATCCCCAGATATAAGTGGTATGGACTTGCAAGCCGTAAGTTGTGAGATATAGCATGTCCAAACTTTAAAAGCATCAAAATTTATAAACATCATTATTTAAAAACTATGCTTTTGTAGTAAGAATTATAAAAAGAACAAGTTAGAGTGGTTCATGCTTCACCCCTGGATACTAGTGGTATGGACTTGCAAGCCGTAGATTGCGAGATATAGGGTATCCAAAATTTAAAAACGTTAAATTTAAAAAAAATCATAATTTAAAAACTATGCTTTTGTAATAAGATTTATAAAAAAGACCAGTTAGCGTGATTCATACTTTATCCCCAAATGCTAGTGGCATGAACTTGCAAGCCGTAGCTTGCGAGATATAGGGTGTCCAAAATTTAAAAACGTTAAATTTAAAAAAAAATCATAATTTAAAAACTATGCTTTTGTAATAAGATTTATAAAAAGAAGTCGTTAGAGTGGTTCATTCTTCATCCCCAAATACCAGTGGCATGGACTTGCAAGCCGTAGGTTGCGAGATATAGGGTATCCAAAATTTAAAAACGTTAAATTTAAAAAAAAACCTAATTTAAAAACTATGCTTTTGTAATAAGATTTATAAAAAGAACCAGTTAGCGTGATTCATACTTCATCCCCAAATACCAGTGGCATGGACTGGCAAGCCGTAGGTTGCGAGATATAGGGTGTCCAAAGTTTAAAAACGTTAAAATTTAAAAAAAATCATATTTTAAAAACTATACTTTTGTAATAAGATTTATAAAATGAACCAGTTGGAGTTGTTCATACTTCATCCCCGGATATAAGTAGTATGGACTTGCAAGACGTAAGTTGTGAGATATAGGGTGTCCAAAATTTAAAAACGGTAATTTTAAAAAAAATCATAATTTAAAAACTATGCTTTTGTAATAAGATTTATAAAAAGAAGTAGTTGGAGTTGTTTATACTTCATCCCCAAATACTAGTGGCGTGGACTTACAAGCCGTAGGTTGCGAGATATAGGGTGTCCAAAATTTAAAAACGTTAAATTAAAAAAAAAATTATAATTTAAAAACTATGCTTTTGTAATAATATTTATAAAAAGAGGTAGTTGGACTGGTTTATACTTCATCTCCAAATACTAGTGGCATGGACTTGCAAGCTGCAGGTTGCGAGATATAGGGTGTCCAAATTTTAAAAACGTTAAAATTTAAAAAAATCATAATTAAAAAACTGTGCTTTTGTAATAAGATTTATAAAAGAAACCAGTTGGAGTTGTTCATACTTCATCCCAGGATATAAGTGGCATGGACTTGCAAGACGTAGGTTGTGAGATAGAGAGTGTCCAAAATTTAAAAGCATCAAAATTTAAAAAAATCATTATTTAAAAACTATGCTTTTGTAATAAGAATTATAAAAACAACCACTTAGAGTGGTTCATACTTCATCCCCAAATATCAGTGGCATGGACTTGCAAGCCGTAGGTTGCGAGATATAGGGGGTCCAAACTTTAAAAACGTTAAAATTTAAAAAAATCATAATTTAAAAACTATGCTTTTGTAATAAGATTTATAAAAGGAACCAGTTGGAGTTGTTCATACTTCATCCCCGGATATAAGTGGCGTGGGCTTGCAAGCCGTAGGTTGCGAGATATAAGGTGTCCAAAATTTAAAAACGATAAATTTAAAAAATCATTATTTAAAAACTATGCTTTTCTAATAAGAATTATAAAAAGAACCAGTTAGAGTTGTTCATACTTTATCCCCGGATACCAATGGCATGGACTTGCAAGCCGTAGATTGCGAGATATAGGGTGTCTAGAATTTAAAAACGTTAAAATTTAAAAAAAATCATAATTTAAAAACTATGCTTTTCTGATAAGAATTATAAAAAGAACTAGTTAGAGTGGTTCATGCTTCACCCCTGGATACTAGTGGCATGGACTTGCAAGCCGTAGAATGCGAGATAAAGGGTATCCAAAATTTAAAAACGTTAAATTTAAAAAAAAAACCTAATTTAAAAACTATACTTTTGTAATAAGAATTATAAAAAGAACCAATTAGAGTGGTTTATACTTTATCCCCAGATACTAGTGGCATAGACTTGCAAGCCGTAGCACAGTTTTTAAATTATGATTTTTTTTTAATTTTAACATTTTTAAATTCTAGAGACCCTATATCTCGCAATCTACGGCTTGCATTCCATGTCACTGCTTTCCGAGGATGAAATATGAACCACTCTAACTGGTTCTTTTTATAATTCTGATTACAAAAGCAGAATTTTTAAATAATCATTTTTTTAAATTTTGGTGTTTTTAAATTTTGGACACCCTATATCTCACAACATACGGCTTGCAAGTCCATGCCACTGGTACTACGCGATAATGTATGAACCACACAAACTGGTTCTTTTTATAAATCTTATTACAAAGGCATAGTTTTTAAAGTATCATTTTTTTAATTTAACATTTTTAAATTTTGGGCACCCTATATCTCGCAACCTACGGCTTGCAAGTCCATGCCACTGGTATCTGGGGATGAAGTATGAACCACTCTAACTGGTTATTTTTATAATTCTTATTACAAAAGCATAGTTTTTAAATTATGAATTTTTTTAATTTTAACGTTTTTAAATTTTGGACACCCTATTTCTCGCAACCTACGGCTTGCAAGTCCATGCTACTAGTATCCGGGGGTAAAGCATGAACCACTCTAACTGGTTCTTTTTATAAATCTTATTACAAAAGCATAGTTTTTAAATTATGTTTTTTTTTAAATTTTAACGTTTTTAAATTTAGGACACCCTATATCTCGCAACCTACGGCTTGCAAGTCCATGCTACTAGTATCCGGGGGTGAAGCATGAATTACTCTAACTGGTTCTTTTTGTAATTCTTATTACAAAAGCATAGTTTTTAAATTATGATTTTTTAAAAATTTAACGTTTTTAAATTTTGGACACCTTATATCTCGCAACGTACGGCTTGCAAGCCCACGCCACTTATATCCGGGGATGAAGTATGAACAACTCGAACTGGTTCCTTTTATAAATCTTATTACAAAAGCATAGTTTTTAAATTATGATTTTTTTAAATTTAAACGTTTTTAAAGTTTGGACCCCCTATATCTCGCAACCTACGGCTTGCAAGTCCATGCCACTGATATTTGGGGATGAAGTATGAACCACTCTAAGTGGTTGTTTTTATAATTCTTATTACAAAAGCATAGTTTTTAAATAATGATTTTTTTAAATTTTGATGCTTTTAAATTTTGGACACTCTCTATCTCACAACCTACGTCTTGCAAGTCCATGCCACTTATATCCGGGGATGAAGTATAAACAACTCCAACTGGTTTCTTTTATAAATCTTATTACAAAAGCATAGTTTTTTAATTATGATTTTTTTAAATTTTACCGTTTTTAAACTTTGGACACAATATATCTCGCAACCTGCAGCTTGCAACTCCATGCTACTAGTATTTGGGGATGAAGTATGAACCAGTCCAACTACTTCTTTTTATAAATATTATTACAAAAGCATAGTTTTTAAATTATAATTTTTTTTAAATTTAACGTTTTTAAATTTTTGACACCCTATATCTCGCAACCTACGGCTTGTAAGTTCACGCCACTAGTATTTGGGGATGAAGTATAAACCACTCCAACTACTTCTTTTTATAAATCTTATTACAAAAGCATAGTTTTTAAATTATGATTTTTTTTATAATTACCGTTTTTAAATTTTGGACACCCTATATCTCACAACTTACGTCTTGCAAGTCCATAATACTTATATCCGGGGATGAAGTATGAACAATTCCAACTGGTTCATTTTATAAATCTTATTACAAAATTATAGTTTTTAAATTATGATTTTTTTTAAATTTTAACGTTTTTAAACTTTGGACACCCTATATCTCGCAACCTACGGCTTGCCAGTCCATGCCACTGGTATTTGGGGATGAAGTATGAATCACGCTAACTGGTTCTTTTTATAAATCTTATTACAAAAGTATAGTTTTTAAATTAGGTTTTTTTTAAAATTTAACGTTTTTAAATTTTGGATACCCTATATCTCGCAACCTACGGCTTGCAAGTCCATGCCACTTATATCCAGGAATGAAGTATGAATCACTCCAATTGGTTCTTTGTATATTTCTTATTACAAAAGCATAGTTTTTATATTATGATTTTTTTAAAATTTAACGTTTTTAAATTTTGGACACCCTATATATCGCAACCTACGGCTTGCAAGTCCATGCTACTAGCATCTGGGGGTGAAGCATAGATCACTCTAACTGGTTCTTTTTGTAATTCTTATTACAAAAGCATAGTTTTTAAATTATGATTTGTTTAAAATTTTACGTTTTTAAATTTTGGACACCTTATATCTCGCAACCTACAGCTTGCACGTCCATGCCACTGGTATCTGGGGATGAAGTGTGAACCAGTCTAGTTCTTTTTATAATTCTTATTACAAAAGCATAGTTTTTAAATTATCATTTTTTTTAATTTTAACGTTTTTAAATTTTGGACACCGTATGTCGCGCAAACTACGGCTTGCAAGTCCATGCTACTAGTATACGGGGGTGAAGCATGAACCACTCTAACTGGTTCTTTTTGTAATTCTTACTACAAAGGCATAGTTTTTAAATTATATATTTTTTTTACCGTTTTTAAATTTTGGACACCCCATATCTCGCAACCTACGGCTTGCAAGTCCATGCCACTGGTATCTGGGGATGAAGTATAAACCACTCTAACTGGTTATTTTTATAATTCTTATTACAAAGCATAGTTTTTAAATTATGATTTTTTTAAAATTTAACGTTTTTAAATTTTGGACACCATATATCTCGCAACCTACGGCTTGCAAGTCCATGCCACTGGTATCTGGGGATGAAGTATGAATCACTCTAACTGGTTCTTTTTATAAATCTTATTACAAAAGCATAGTTTTTAAATTATGATTCCTTTAATTTTAACTTTTTTAAATTTTGGACACCCTATATCTCGCAACCTACTGCTTGCAAGTCCATGCTACTAGTATCCGAGGGTGAAGCATGAACCACTCTAACTGGTTCTTTTTATAATTCTTATTACAAAAGCATATATATGATTTTTTAAAATTTTAACGTTTTTAAATTTTGGACACCCTATATCTCGCAACCTACGGCTTGCAGGTCCATGCTACTAGTATTTGAGGGTGAATCATGAACCACTCTAACTGGTTCTTTTTGTAATTCTTATTACAAAAGCATAGTTTAAAAAAAAATAAATTATTTTACCGTTTTTAAATTTTGGATACTCTATATCTCGCAACCTACGGTTTGCAAGTCCATGCCACTGGTATCCCGGGATGAAGTATACACCACTCTAACTGGTTCATTTTATAATTCTTATTACAAAAGCATAGTTTTTAAATTATCATTTTTTTAAAATTTAACGTTTTTAAATTTTGGACACCATATATCTCGCACCCTACGGCTTGCAAGTCCATGCCACTGGTATCCAGGGATGAAGTATGAACCACTCTAACTGGTTCTTTTTACAATTCTTATTACAAAAGCATAGTTTTTAAATTATGATTTTTTTTAATTTTAACGTTATTAAATTTTGCACACCCTATATCTCGCAACCTACGGCTTGCAAGTCCATGCTACTAGTATCCGGGGGTGAAGCATGAACCACTCTAACTGGTTCTTTTTGCAATTCTTATTACAAAAGCATAGTTTTTAAATTATATATTTTTTTATTTTACCGTTTTTAAATTTTGGACACCCTATATCTCCCAACCTACGGCTTGCAACTCAATGCCACTAGTATGCAGGGGTGAAGCATGAACCACTCTAACGGGTTGTTTTTATAAATCTTATTACAAAAGCATAGTTTTTAAATTATGATTTTTTTTAAATTTAACGTTTTTAAATTTAGGATACCCTATATCTCGCAACCTACGGCTTGCAAGTCTATGCCACTTATATCCAGGGGTGAAGCATGAACCACTCTAACTGGTTCTTTTTATAGATCTTATTACAAAAGCATAGTTTTTAAACTATGATTTTTTTTAAATTTAACGTTTTTAAATATTGGACACCCTATATCTCGCAACCTACGGCTTGCAAGTCCATGTCACTAGTATCCGGGGGTGAAGCATAAACCACTATAAGTGGTTCTTTTTGTAAATCTTATTACAAAAGCATATTTTCTAAATTATGAATTTTTGAAATTTTAAATTTTTTTTGGACAACCTATATCTTGCATCCTACGGGTTGCAAGTCCATGCCACTATTAGCTGGGGGTGGGGTATAAACTACCCTATCTATTACTTTTTGCAAATTTCATTACAAATTCATATTTTTTTAATTAAGATTTTTTTTTAATTTTATTTTTTTTAATTTACTGGTATTTAAAGCCTAAAGAATTTTAGGGTTTTTGAGGATTTTTCAGGTTTTAAATAGCTTTATAAGTATAGTTTTATGGCAAAGCAAAAATATTATATATTGTTCATTATTTTTTCCATAAAAAACTCTACACCATTTTATCTGCCAGCAGAATCTGCTGAGCATAAAATGTCAAAAATTTTGTTGTGCACTGTATCGCGTTCGGGCGACATCGGCTGAAAAAATCTGCTAGCCTAATCTGCCATCTTCACACCGGTGAAAATTAACCATTGTTTCAAAAATAGTGATTCTTGCCTTGCATTTTACAATTTAAAAATAACAATTTTTTTGTAGACTAAGTTAAAAGATGCAGTTCCAAACGATAAACAGTCTAATCTTGTTTATAAAATTCCATGTAAATGTGACCAACGCTATGTCGATGTCGGTCAGATAGAATTCTACAACATTAAAATGATTGTCCCAATGACAAAAGGTATGAATCAGACAAAACAGCTCTGTGTAAACATCAGTTTCAAAATAATATCATACAGTTCCTATTACTCCTGTAATTAAAATAATATAAATATATACAGTATGTCCCCCTAAGTTGGAATCATATGGAAACTTTTTTATTATTAATTTTAGGAAAAAATGTTATTCTTCATAAAAAGTTCTGCATTATCTAAAACCTAGAATACAGTCATCAAATATTAAATTTTTTTAGTGGTATGTACGAGGTTTGTCAAAAAATATGAGTTTTACTCAAGAGTACCTTTAAATTTGTCAATATCGAAAAATGTTACTAAAAATAGTTGATCAGAATTAAAAATTACGTTTAAATATGCAAGTACATCCATACATACATGTGTTTCGTAATCACAATAATAATAATCTGAAGTTTTAATTTAAATAGATGTACTTGCATATTTAAACGTAATTTTTAATTCTGATCAACATTTTTTGATATTGTCAAATTTAAAGGTACTTTACTCTTGAGCAAAATTTATATTTTTTGACAAACCTCGTATACCACTAAAAAAATTTGATATTTGATGACTGTATTCTAGGGTTTAGACGATGCAACTTTTTTTCCTAAAATTCATAATAAAAAAGTTTTCCATATGATTCCAACTTAGGGGGACGTACATAAAGTAAATAGGTTAGGTAATTTAAATTTTGACTTAGACTTATAGTTATTTAAGTGAAATTTTAATTAACTTTGAAACTTACTTTACTTCTTTTTGTATTTGTTTTCTTGTTTTCTTGTGTTTTTTGTTTTTTATATCTTAAGAAAAATTTAAAATTATAAACTTCTAATTTAATTTTTAAAGATTCTCAAACATTTACCATCAAAAATTTAGAATAGCTAAATCTCTCTATTTTTTTGCATGAGTCGCCATCTATTGGCACCAATTCATTTTATAATATTATTGAAAGCACTTCTAGAACATGATTAGTTTACCAACCAAAATTCAACCTTTAGTTATGGTAACCTCAAAAAATTAAATATAAAAAAAAAATTGGCACCTCAAAAATTAACAACAAAAAATATACTATATTCAATGGAAGAAACAATTTGCGCCTTAAAATTGACAAAAAGCAGAATTTTTACTCTAAATTCAATAAAAGGAAAAATTAAAAGCATTATTATAATGCGATCAGATTTCTCCGATGGCTTGAGACTGGCTTTCTGAGTAAGTAACCTTCAGTGTTTTATCTTGCTAAGAAATAATTATATTTATGTTTTTTTTTCTCCCTTTGTATAATAAAAAATTACAATAATTTTATCTGTTCTCCGTAGGGCTTCAAAAAGATTTAATATAAATCGAAGCGTTGCCAATGAAAATTTGTTTTTTCTGCCTATAATAATAAAAAATCTAAGTAAAATTGCATTCCAAGGGAACGAATCCAACATAGATTTTATGTAACTGCACATAGCCTGTCTGTTTGTCTGTCTGTCTGACTGTCTGTCTATCAACTTTACAATTAATTTTTGACGCACTTCTCGTGAACCGATCTTAAAATTGGCACAGTAATGCAGTACGAGTACAATATTATGAAAACATTTAGGTAGTAGAGGGTGGATAAGGCGTGTAAACGGGATAAATCCATAACTTGGAACAAAAACAGTTTGGAATATGCGGTTCTGAGATTTGTGATTTGATGTGGTGACAATATACTTAATTAAATGAAAAAAAATTATTTTTGATTAAAAAAAATTAAATATATTTTATTATAAGTTAAACGATTTTATTTAAAAAATTCAATAAAAAGTTAAAAATAAATTGGCCGATTTCTGTTTACAACAGTCTAAATTTAGCAATAGCTTTAGTGGCATATTATATCTAAGGTAGGCAAAAAGATCCGTATTTTTTTTTCGGCTGTAATTTTTTTACCCTTTGCTTGGTTTTTGTAATTTTAGTCTACAACGAAAGCCAAGGCTTGAAAGACTTTTTTGTCAAAATTGACATATCTATAAAATCCAAGATGGCGCATGATTTTAAAATTTTGCTATTTTTCACACACCCCAACCCACCAAATTTTTTTTTGCGCCACTGTACTCCATTTTAAACATATATGTCGCATCCTTAACTTGTAATTTTGGTAAAATCCAAGATGGCGCATACTTTTAAAACTTCTATATTTTAACCCAATTGCCAAAATCACTTGTAAAAATTTTGCAAGAACTATCTTAATTAAACTATACCAAACTTTTACGGAACATGCATTAAATTTGCGCATGTCTGTTTATATGTTGAATACACGTACCAATGGCGGTTATTCAATAAGGGCTGCGGGGCTGCGGGGCTGCAGCACCGGATAATTTTGAGTACAGTAATATGTTTTTTAGTACAGAAATTCTTGGTCCTTTTTTTTTCTCACTAATTAGGAAGGCACATGCCTACAAAATTTGTATACTTGGTACGAGGGGCAAGCCTGTTGCTATTCGGCTCTTGTCTTGATTTTGTCTGGTCTGTTAACCAAACTCCCCCAAATAAAGGACGGATGAATACAGATTGTACCACATATTAAAAAGGATAGAACTATTCAACTGACGTCTCAGCTATGCAAAATTTTAGAAAATCGGGGTTGTCACCCGTTTGATTTATGAACAAGTGGCTACTGCAAATTTGTACCTAGTTGAGGGTTGACATAATTTACGGCATTACGGTACTTTAATGAATTAATATTTATTTTAGTGTTTGCCAGAGCAAAGGGATTTGTAATAATTAGTTTTATAAGTGCGGTGTGTGGTACAAAAAACTTTAATAAAACATGGAAACTACCGATATTATAACCATTACTTTCCGGGATTTTAAAAGTTTACTTTTTTTTACGAAAAGTTTACATTTTTTTTAACGAAAAGTTTACCTTTTTTTAACGAAAAGTTAAAAATCAAACAAAAAGGTTGTCCTTTAGGGCCTATCCTTAAATTACGTAACGCTCAAGGGGGGAGGGGGTTTGGCTTTGCGTTACACTCAATGGTTTTTTAATGTGTTTTTTTCTTGAAAATGCGTTACGAGGGGGGGAGGGGGTCAAAAATCCAGAATATATTAAAATCCAGATTTAGAAATAATGTATGGGGGAAAAAGTCACGGCAAAAACTATACAAGAAAATTCTCTCGCGATGTTTATAAGCGTTTTAAATGGATTTGTGGGTGCAGTGTAAAAACAAATTATTTGGTTTTCCTTGTTTGATATTTGGTGGTGACTCAAAGTGGGCTATTTCCGATGTTCACGATTTGAACCGTTTACAGGATTTTTTTAAAATTGTCTTGTTCCCCACTTTGCAGAACCGCCACTTTTAGACCTTACACGCCGCCACTGACACGTACGTCTTAAATATATTTCTAGCGTATTAAAACCATTAACGGAAAATGGCTGCTACAAGTGTTCCGCTATATTGTATTCAATTGAACCCAAACGTATGGCTTGGATTAAAAAAGCAAACGCTTTCAATAAAATTTTAAAGGGACTGCTTTTAAATGACGTTGAAAATTTGTTAATAGGGTGCCATTCGTTTGGTTTAATTTGAAATCTAACATGCCGGCACGCTTGTAGCAGTTATTTTTAGAGGCTCTTTCCCAGTACAGATATATTTAAGACGTACGTGGTTAAACAGTACTCTTTAGGTAAAATGCCATAAGAACGCAATCGTTTTTAATTATATATTGACATGTGAATGTCAACGAATCCCACTAGCAGCCATGCAAACTTGAGGTTATTGTTCATTAGTTTTTTGTACCTATCTCTCAAAAGTTAATTGATTACCTATTTTCAAACGACAAAGACGTAGCTTTCTTGTTAATATTTAACATCATTTCAATGGCGTACATAAACTTTTGCCAAGTGGGTTAAAAATAATTAAACTTTAAAAGCCTGCACCACCTTGGATTTTACCAAAACTACAAATTTAAGTCCATTACCGTCGAAATCTAATATTTGATAAATCCACAGTAGTACAAACACATACTAGTGGGTGGATCAAAAAAAACCTATACTATCGATTTTAATGGAACAAACTGCACTTGGCAGAGAATTAATCAGAGTTTTGGACAAATGCTTTACTTTGTCTGTCATCTTAAAATCCAAGATGGCGGACGAAATTAAATTCTTGTGTTGCGAAAATGTTTTAATTATACAGGGTACAAATCAGCAAGATCAGTTCGGTAGTTCTAAAAAAACATATTTTTGTTTCAACCATTGTCTTGAATTTTATACGATTGCCTTGCCAATCATGTCTGCATTTATTTCCTTATAAATCCATTACTACTAAGCCGATTTTAATGAAATAAAAACCATCTTAGTTAGAATTCATTGCTTTTTAAAGATAATGATCAAAATTTATCTCCATCTTAAAATTTAACATGGCGGACAGAATCATACTTGATCCTTCAAAGTGGCAACTTTATTCTTATTTTCCGAAAATGTTTTGGTTTTTTATTTTAATTTAAAGAAAAGCACTACTTTTTTCCGGATAACAAGGTACAAAGTTCTAAAATCGGTAAAGTGATTCTTACAAAATGTGATTTTGTTTTAACCATTGTTCTACAAATTATTATTAAATAATTATTGCATTGCATCAAGTATGATTCTGTCCGACATCTTAAATTCTAAGATGGCGGAAAATTTTGATTACAATCTTTAGAGCAATCAATTCTTACCATGATTTTTTTATTTCACTAAAATTGGTTTAGTAATAACGAATTTATAAGGAAATGAATGCAGACAGGATTGGTACTGGAATCGTATAATCGGTAAAACAATGGTTAAAACAAAAATAGATTTTTTGAGAACCATCACACAGATTTTACTAATTTATACCTCGTTGGGTGGTCGTAGTGCTCTTCTATTAATTTAAAAAAAAAAACTAAAACATTTTCTCAAAATAAGAATAAACACGCCATTTTGAAGAATAAAGTATGATTCTGTCCACCATCTTAAATATTAAGATGGCGATAAACTTTGATCATGATGTTTAAAAAAAATCAATTCTAACCAGGATGTTTTTTATTTCATCACAATCGGTTCAGTAGTAATGAATTTATAACGAAGTAAATGCAGACATGATTGGCAAGGCAATCGTTAAATATGCAAAACAATGGTTGAAACAAAATTTGTTTTTTTAAAGTCATGAACCGAACCCATATATATATATTTATCGGTTTCACAACGTTCTACGTCTTCCGATACCCAATCTCCACTCGTTTCTGTTTGCCCATAATTCATCATCTAGGCCTCTTATTCTTATTTCACTGTCTATTCCTTCTCTCCAGCTTCTCCTTGGCCGTCCTCGTTATCTTCGGCCAGTTGGTTTCCATTGTAGTATTTGTTTAGGTAGTCTTTCATCATTCATTCTTTGTACATGTCCGTACCACACCAGTTGTTTTGTTCTTATATCATCCACTAAAGTACGTTCACCCACTGTCATAATTTCTCTTATTCTTTGATTTGTAACTCTTTCTCTTTTTGATTTCCCTGCTGCTCTTCTCCAATAGTCCATATCCGTAGCGGAAAGCATTTTTTCTGTTCTATCCTTGATTGGCCATACTTCTGAGCCGTATGTAATAATACTTTTTACAATGCTGTTATATATAAGCTTTTTGTTATGTTTTGATATACTTTGGTCCCAAATTATTCCATTTAATAAAGTTATTGCTTTTCTTCCTTGTACGTTTCGATCTTTTATAGCTTTGTCTAGTGTTCCGTCAGCTGTAATTTTTAGACCTAAGTATTTATACTCATCACAGGAGTGAATTCGCTGCCCGGTATTTAAGATTAGATCCTGTTTCATTCCACCAATACACATATACTCTGTCTTATTGAGATTAACCTCTAGTCCCCACTTATTGTACTCTTCTATTAGTTTTCGTGTCATATATTCGAGGTCGTCATAATCCTGAGCCACTACTATCTGATCATCGGCGAAACATAAAGTATACAAGGTGGTTTCGTCCAACGGAATTCCCATGTTTTGGCATTTTCTCTTCCATACTTTAAGGACTTGTTCCAAGTATATCTTGAAGAGCGTAGGCGAGATAGAGCAACCTTGTTTAAGACCTTTATTTACTTGAAAGCCATTCGTTAGTTTTGCTTTTATTTTAACTTTTGCCTTACTATTGCGGTATAACTCTTTGATGGCCTTAATTAGTTGTACGCTTATGTTTGTGTTTTCCAACGCTTTCCAAAGTAGATTTAGTGGTATACTATCATATGCCTTCTGCAAATCCACGTAAAGCAGATGCAGCTCTTGTCCGTATGCCATTTTCTTTTCAATAACTTGGGTTATACAAAAGAGATGATCTGAAGTCGATCTGCCCGCCCTGAAACCAGCTTGTTCTTCTGCCTCCATGTCTTTATATTCGCTCTCTACTTTATTTCTTATTATTTTACCGTATATTCTGCTTAGCGTACTAGTCACAGATATACCTCTATAATTGTCACATATATCTTTCCTTCCTTTTTTGTGTATTGTGGATATATATGACGTTTTCCACTCAGTTGGGACTACAGTTCCATTTAAATATTTTTGGAAAAGATTCCGTAATCTACAAAACAGTTCTTCAGTGCCATATTTAATAAGTTCGGCTGGGATATTTCCGGGTCCGGCAGATTTACCGCTTTTTAAGGTTGTGCACACGTTTTTGACCTCAGAGATTGTGAGGGGTACTGGAGATCCCATCGTTCTAATTATATCGTCTCTTGCGTCTTCCTTGAATTCTGCTCTATCTTCAGTTAATAGTTTTTTAAAATGCTCATCCCATTCTTTGTCTGGTATTGGTGAAATGATATCTCTGCATGTTTCTTTTTTAATCGATCTTATAGTTTTCCAGCTTTCGGTACTTCTCCTACCTCCTAAGTAAGAATCTATTTTCTGGCACTTTTGCGTCCACGAATGATTTTTCTTATCACTGATCATTCTTCTCACCTTTGATTGCGCGATTTTGTATTCTTGTCTGCTTCTATCTGTCTTTTGGGATAAGTAGGTGTGATATAATTTCCTTTTTTCCTCTATTTCTCTCTCAATCTCAGCATCCCACCAGTATGGTTTTCTTCTTTTAGAAGTTTCTTCCACTAATCCTAGTGCTTCTTTTGCAGCTTGGTGGATGCTTAATGTAATACATTCGTATTCCTCATCTGGGGTTTCACCTGAACTTGTATTAAGTTTTTCGTTCAGTCTCTTTTTGTATAAGTTTTTTACGCTGTCATGTTCTAGGCTTAGTAGATTATATTTACAGTGATCAATTTCTTCAATCACTGTATCATCAAGATGTTGTTGATGCAGGCTTCGGCCTTGATAAGGAAAGAGAATTTTGGACTCCAGAAAATAGTGATCACTTCCGCATGTTGATCCACGCTTTGTTCTGACATCTTGAATTTTTAGTTTTGTCTTTTGTTTAGTGATAAAATAATCAATGACGGATTTCAGGTTTTGTGAGGGTTTGGTCCAGGTATATTTGTGTATTTCCTTATGTTGAAAAAAACCGTTTTGGATTTTTAGGTCTAATTGCTCACATACTGTAATTAGCCGGTTTCCATTGTCATTAACAACATTTTCTCCATATTGGCCAACTGTCAGATCATTAACTCTGTTACCGGTTCTACTATTTAAATCTCCCAATATGACAATTTCTCTAGATGCACTTACTGCTGATATTTCATTGTGTATTTCTTCAAAAAAATTGTCTTTCACGGCTACATTTGCATCGTCGTTATACGCATAGATTCCAAAAATCGTAAGTCTCATTCCTTTTATTGTTATATTCATTTTAATTAGCCTTTCATTGACTGCTTCCCAGTTGGTGATAAATTTTCTAAATCTTTTGTTGACCAAAATAGATACTCCTTGTTGGGCATGTTTTTCTTTTGCCACTCCGCTATAGAAATGGTCATATTGTCCTAGGTTTTCAGATCCTTTTCCTTTCTTTTTCGTTTCTGTTAGTACAGCAAGGTCTACCTTCATTCTGCTGCACTCATGTACTATTTCATTCACTTTTCGATTCATTCCTTGTACGTTCCATGTACCAAAAATCATATTCCTGTTTCTTTGCTTGGTTCGTCTTAGGTTTTTCATTTCTTTCCGAGGCGTTTGATTGGGTTTTTTAACAGTGTACGTTTTTTCCGGGTATCAGAGAGTTAGTCTGATGCCCCAACCCCCAACCTGGAGGACCAGGTGATTTTTGATCGAGGTTTTCTTCCCCTAGCCTTTGACGATTCCAACGCCGGTACTACAAGGCAGTAGTCTTTTATACTATCCCTAAAAGAAAGGGTTGCCACCTACGCTATGATCACCGTACCGAGGTCCATTCTCTCCGCCTTTCATATCGATGTGGTCTTCTCCCGTAACCCTGGGAAAGGGACCCTATACAGGTGCTAACTCTCCGGGTCGAAGAGTACCTGGAATCTACGGAGGGCAGGGGTCGATTCATTTCTCCTGATAGACATCTGACGAGGTCTACCCGTACCCAATTTGCTGATTCTTACCTTGTTTTACGTGACAAGAACGCAGCTTTTTTACTGATTTAAAAAATAATTAAAACATGTTCGCAACACAACAATAAACGAGCATCTCTGAAGGGTACATTTTAATTTCGTCCGCCATCTTGGATTTTCAGACGGCGGACAAAAAAATATATTCAGTTAAAACTTTGATTAATTCTCTACAAACTGCAGTTTATCCCATTAATATCGATTATATATAGTTATAAAAGTTATAATGAAAAAAAAATGTCCGGTTTTTTTTGGCCCACCCGGTACGTTTATTTTACCTATGATACACAAAGGGTTTATTCAGCCCCTAATTCGCTAAGGTACAACTTTGTTAATTTTTAACCAATTTTTTCATTTGATACCTTTTCTGTACGGCAAAGACGTGGTTTGTGGTCAATTTTTAAACGCGAGTACAGTGGACACACAAAAATTTGACGGGTGGTGGTCTGAAAAATCGATAAATTTTAAAATCATGCGCCATCTTGGATTTTATAGAAATGTCAATTGCCTTAGCTTTCGATATAGATCAAAACCACAAAAATCAAACAATGGATAAAAAAAACTACAGCTGCAAAAAAATTACGTTTTTGTGGCACACCTTATATTTTTGGGTTCGATATAAAACAGTTGCGAATTCATAAGACAAGAAAATTCCTTGAGATCTTTTAAGATAAAACGGGCGGATATTGAAATCCCCATGCAATCCCCATTGTAATCAACTGAAAACTCTGAAACTGTTTAGGAAAATATCGAGTAGTAGTTTAAGTTTGTCGGCCTTAAGGGGTTCTTCCACAATTTTTTTTTGTTTAAGCTTTTATTATAACAATAATTAAAGAAAAAAAACTAAAGTAAATAAAACAAAATATTATCCCACTATATCTTCCAGACAGTTTTGCACGGGATTATATTGTATTTAGAAATAAAATCCCGTATCCCGCCACAGGGCATACGGGACAAAATAAGTCCCGGATTTTCGTACGTTACTAAAACAGGCAGCAACCTAACCTATCCGAATTATTTTTTTGTAGGGAAACCGCGAAATAACCTATGCAGAGTTTATGAAAATCCTGACAAATTTAAAGGGTTAAGAGCCAAAATGAATAAGCCAATAAGCCTTTAAAAATGATATTGGTATGGGGTTTTTTTAAATATTTTAACTATATTTTGCAGTTGTGATTTAAAAAAAGTTAGTTTTCCTTGTTGTGATAATTTTTCTGCTTTTATTTTTTAATCATATTTTCGACATGTAGGTACATATTTTAATGTATGATAGATATTTGTTTTATTCGGGAAACATGCCCCTCCCCGAACCGGACCCTCCCCCACTGATAACTAACTCAGCGAAGAAAAACCACGGTTTACCTTTGTTTGGTAATCCGTGGTAAAACTAGGGAAACGTGCTGTATTTGGAAATTAAAAAGTTACAAACCCTAAGCCCATCCGATGCAAACAATTTTACACATATTACTTACACAAAATTTTAATTTTTAGTTTTAGGTTGTAAATAATTTACAATTTTTTTGGTATTAAAATGTAGCATTCTGGTAGGTCTCCATATTTACCTGGCTTTTCCTGTCCAGCCAAACGTGCAACCACACCCGATTCTTTGGATGTTCGAAACTAAGTTTTTCCCGCCCTCCAAGGAACCAAAGAGATGCCATCAGTCCGCTTCCCGTCAGCCCTGCAAATAACAAGCGGCTGAAGCTCCGACGGCATATCCGATAAAGCAAGAGCTCGCTTGATAATGTCGTTTATCAAATTAAAAATTTCATTGTTTCAACAAAAATGTTTGCTTCTCGTTTTACGGCTTTAATAAGTGCCCAAGGTAGATCATTGTGAGATCAGTATTACTTTTAAGCTGTAAAAACGTTTCAAGCAAACGTTTTTAAGACAGCCCAAACAATGAGACAATTGTTTTCGACAAATGCCGGTTGTAGCATCGTGTCGCCAGTTAAGCTATGTTTCCACTAAAGCAACACTGAGCAACTTTTTTGCTTCTGTTGCCTGCTTCCAAAAATGTTGTCCAAAATTACTTTTTTGTTTTGGAAACAAATGCCGTTGGTGACTTCTTGCCGCCGGTTTCCAATTTAAGCAGCAAACTTCAAAAAAAAAATCGTTAAAACAACCATAGAGAAACAGGGCGGCGGACGAAACATCGAAAGACAGAACGTCGAAAGTACAAAATGTCGAAATTACAAAATATCGAAATGTCGAAGTTACAAAATGTCGAAGTTACAATATGTCGAAAGGCAAAATGTCGAAATTACAAAATATCGAAATTACAAAATGTCGAAATTACAAAATGTCGAAATTACAAAATGTCGAAACTACAAAATGTCGAAATTACAAAATGTCGAAATTACAAAATGTCGAAAAGCAAAATGTCGAAATTACAAAATATCGAAATTACAAAATGTCGAAGTTACAAAATGTCGAAATAAACAAATATCGAAAATCAAAAATAGAAAATTTCTAAACCTTAACCTAACCCGAGCCTGACATTACCTAACTTAATCTAACTAAACCTAATCTGACTTAACCACATGAAAATAGAAAGTTTCAAAAGCCTAACCTGACGAAACCTAATCAAATCTTGCCGAACCGAACTGAACCGAACCGAACTGAACCGAACCGAACTGAACCGAACCGAACTGAACCGAACCATAGCAAACTGAACCAACAATTTTTTTCAAAAAAAAACTTTCCTGACTTCTTTCCCAGGATCCTAGAGGGTGTGAATCCGACCCGAACCGAAATAAACCGAACCGAACCGAACCAAACCTAACCTAATCAAATCTAGCCAAACCGAACCGAACCGAACCAAACCGAACCGAACCGAACCGAACCTAACCTAACCAAACTAAACTACAACACTGCTATTTTTTTTGTAATTTCGACATTTAATAATTTCGACATTTTGTAATTCGACATTTTGTAATTTCGACATTTTGTAATTTCGACATTTTGTAATTTCGACATTTTGTAATTTCGACATTTTGTAATTTCGACATTTTGTAATTTCGACATTTTATAATTTCGATATTTTGTAATTTCGACATTTTGCCTTTCGACATTTTGTAACTTCGACATTTTAAATTTCGATATTTTGTTTTCGACATTTTGTACTTTCGACATTTTGTGTTTTGATGTTTTGGCCCTCGCCCAGAGATACAAGCCCACATAGAATTGAGAGAATACTTACAGGCTAAGTATATCCCCTTAAGCTACTTTAAAGGATATTTGTTTGGACATAGGCATAGCAAATTCTTAAAAGAATATTCCGATCCCAAGTATATAACTGGTATATACTTCCAAAAATATTCATTATTAGCATATACCATGTAATTATATTTCGTTTTAGCACATGTATAGTATATACCAAATATGAACCTGCCAAAAATATCCTTGGATTAACATGCTTAGAATATTCCGATATGGAGTAGAAATAATATCAAAAGTACTACTTTAGTTTACAGGGTATTTAATAGATGGCGCTACTTGTCAACAAATTTTTTATACACAACATAAAATGAGATTCATAACCTTAACGAGAGTGTCACATTGAAAATTTACTGTTCTAATAACTTTGGGATAAAACAGTTTGTCTGTTAACAGCGTCAACACACATTGAATTCCATTAGATCTTGGAACCCCGTGGGTGCAAAGCTTTTGAGTAACCCATGGAAAAAATGCAAATAATTTTGTTTTAGAAACTAGTATAATAATCCTAATTGGTGATTGGTTTTACAAGTATGTAAATATTCCTAAGAGAATCAATTTGGAACATTTGAAGTATATTCGGTGATTTGTGCCAGGTACATACTGAGAATATAATTAGCATATACTTGCAAATATGCTAATCACATGCTTGGTATTTCGATTTGCGAATACGTAGCGCTACTATTTGAAAGACAAAAAGCAAAATAGGTGCTGTTTCTGAAAACCGTAAGTAAACCCCATTATTAAAATTTCCAGGGATTTTGAAGAATTCCCATAGCTTCCCATTTTAAACCTAAGGGTGCATTGTAAATGCTGAGTTCAATTCTTGATGTTAAAGGACTTTGCTTAGCATAATAAATTTATTTCCAAATCTTATTCAAAGGACATGATTTACCTCCACTTGCACTAACATATTAAGCAATTAAATCGGTCATTTCAAAAACGACATGAGTCCACTTTTTTCAGAAACTGAGTTTTTTTCAGTGGAATCGACTTATCTACGGTAAATGCACGTTCTGAGCAAAAACGACAACAGTCCGCACTTAATCTATTGACATATGCAATAACCGAATTTTTAAGTCTGTACAAAAATAACACTAGTCCAGGTTTCCAGGTAGTTTTTTCCCTCTCCTGTAAAATTAGAGAAATGTGACTCGTGTTGTTTTTGAAATGACCGATTCAATTATTTTCGTCCGTAAAAAATAGATACTTACTTAATCGTTACCTACTTAGAAAGAATTAGTGGCTTTAAAAATTTGTTTGAATGTAAATAGCAACATTGCCCTACAAATCGTATTTTTGGATTTCGCGGAAGAAAAAGTTGGGGGTCTCAGCAAAGTGAAGTTCTTTACAAAAATTTAGCCTGTTACGCATCACTTGAAACATTGACCGGTGTACTGTGACCTATATTGTTTAAGCTAATATTAATTAAAATCAATTACAAAAAAATAAGTTTGCATCCTTTAAACGATTCCAGCCTACAAATTCATCAAAAACAAAGATATCGACGTCGCATCGGCATCACATTCTCCTTTTTGTAGGCTGAAAACTCGTTAGTACCCATCTTTCATAGGAATAAGTACATATATACAGGGTGTCCCACTGCACTGTGGCAACTACATGGGGATTTCGGAAACGGTAAGATATTGTTTAAATAAGAAAAAAGTTGCGCTATTCTAAGCCGAATCAGGTGCTGTATCAATATTAAAGATATCTTCAGGGGTTACTAAAATATCAGGCAAAAACTAAAAATTATGTTTTTAGAAAAATTGAAATATTGCCGCAATATTGCAAACAAATTGGGTAGTTTTGTATAAGCAACTACGGCCAATCGACTGACGTTATCAAATTTTTTCTAGGCTTTTTTGAAACCATAGCCAACTTTGTTATTTCTTATGACCACCATATTGAATTTATACGTCAATAAATAAAGCATTAAAAGAGCTTTTTAACCATGTATAATAAGCCTATCTTTGAATGACGGAATATGTAAATTTATTTAAAAAACTGTTTTTCACTTGGTTGGGTGTGAAACAAGGGCCGTAGTTGCGTTTGTTGTCATACCTAAGTCACTATCTGTCAAAACTTTGTCATTTATTTGATTTATCTATTTGGAGTTCTAAAGTTTTAAGGGCTCATCGCACCGACTTTTTTTTCCGTTTCTTAGCCAAAAGAATACCTTATTTCGTAAAATTTCGTTGCACCGAAATTAAAGGCAGACTTATTCCTTTCTTAGTGTTGTTAAAATTATAGTTCATTCCATAATTTTTGAGATACTTTTTTGATAGTAATCAGCTGTTACCATAACAAATAGCATAGGCCAGCGAAAAAAAATCGTTAAAGGTTATCCCAAAAATAATCATATGGACTTAAGTCCGCTTTTTTCGTGACTTTACTGTTCCTTAAGAGCTGCTTAAAGATAAGATGCTGGTGACATAATGTTACCCGTCTGGCATAGCCATAGCAACTGACAATACCTACAAATGACCAAAGTGTTGTGTTGTGAATTTTGTGTTTTTAAAGTAAATAAATTAAAAAACATGATTTTTTAACAAATAAAAATGATTTTGAAAAACTTTATTGCACAAGATAACGGCTAGATTTAGGTTCTTTTGGCACAATGTTTTTGTGAAATAACATATCTATGTATCGATTACAAAAAGATTTGTAAGCAAGAAAAATAATTGAAATAAAGTTGAATCTAATTTTTATTACGGTATTTTCGTCCGATTTTTGGGTTAACTGTTGATTACAGCCTGGTGGGTACAGTGGTAAGGGTAGGATAGGACTGACCAGTGTAAGAAAACCCTTGCATTTAAATTAAACTGTAGTGCATGAAGTAACAAGACGATTTTCCTTTCTACCTTTACATTTTACCTTAATTTCATTATAATTATTAATCCTTTGGTTGTACCCAGGGGTGTTTGAGCCATATGGGAAAATAAACAAAATCCCGGTGGGTCGGTACTTTTTGGGCCGGTGAATTATGGGCCGGAATCGTATGGGCCGCTGCCTTATGAACGGGAGCCTTATGGGTCGCTGCCTTATGGCCAGGTGCATTATTGACCTGTGCCTTATGAGCAGTAGATTTTTGGGCCTGGCGCGGATTTTGTCCCGGGCTGGATGGGGAACCGTAAACCAGCCCGGGAAAAAATACGCGACTGTACCAACAAGGCGACAAGGACACTAAATTCCAAAAAATCGAGTAGCACCATCTTTTTTCATTTTCATCATCATTTGATCATCTTCCAAATATTCTTCATTTTTGTAATTAAATTTTTAAAGGCGACTTGACCAAAGAAAATATATTAACAAGAAGCGACAAAACCTGAATGACAAAGAAAAAAATTGTGCAATTTTTGTTTTACACGAAAAAAAAACACATTCAAAACTTTACTAGCAAAAATATTGTCAGGAATCGCTGTAATTTACTTTATTTGAATGGTAACCTTATTTTTTTATTTGTATAATGGAACGACGTCCTGTATACAGGGATGTATGTTTCACTTTGGCCTATAAATATATTTGTTATCCCTTTCAACTGGTCTAGCATGTTCTATGAGTTCTAGGATGTAACGAGTTTTAAAAAAGAATAAAGTTTGTACCGGTATTTATAATGTGCGTCTTCAGCTCGCCACCGGCACGAGCCGCGGCTTACTCCAAAACATAATGTTGACATAAAAGAATTGCATGTAGGTGTGTAATACACCAGAATGTGCCTCTTAATTTTGAAGTTCTCTGAAAAAAAATGGCGATTGCGCCTGCCTGAGACCACCTGATTTAATTCTATATTAGTTAGAATTTGTTTTACAAACACAATTTTTTTGCATATTTTAGCTATAATTAATTTTATTAAACTGACTGGAAAACAAGTCCTTTGCATATATTTTTCTCTTTTTGAAAAATTTTCTGTTTTCAAAAGGCACGGAAATAGAACAAACAGACCGGAAAATCTATTTTTACGGTCCCTTTTTTAAAAATGATAAAATATAAAGTGACATCTAAAATTAGGCATGAATTAATTTAAATATAGTCAATTATAAATGCAACCTATGGGTTTTTTGATATTTATAAATATACATGTAGAGTGGCACGTTTGTAGTATTTCATCTCATTAAAAAAAAAATATTATTTATAGTCGATATTATGTTGGTTGTGTTTGTGCTGTTTTATACCGGTTTAAAAAAAATACGTACGATATACGACCGGAAACTATCTTTATAGGTCTAGTAACGTAATTAGCTATTAATTGTATTTTCTCCCAATTGTGGTTGAGTTTTTCCTGTTTCTAAAACAATAAAAACATATAACGGAGATTGAAAACGTTTTATAAAAATCTCTACTTTAACAAAATTTGTTTTATTGTCAATCCCTTTTTTTCTTTTTTCTCATAATTTTTAAATTTAAAATGGCCGGAAAAAATCTTTAAACAATATAATATTACTTAGATTTTTATAATATTATTTTTTAGTTATTATTTTTTCTATTTAATTCCGTAACCGATTTTTCTCGATAAAAATATGTAACCGTTTTTGCAAACAATCAAATAAAAAGTTTAAAAGGGTCGATTTTCTATGACCACAGTTATATGATTATATAGGTGTAATGTCCCTCTTAATATGATTTTTTTCTTCGTGTAATAAAAATGCGCCACAAATCACAGCATTAGTGTCATTTGGTCCAAGCGTGACGTCACATATTTGTTTCCCATATGAAAAATGCTTTGAGTGACAGTATTTCGCTTCTTGTTGATATATCTTTTTTGACTTGACACAGAAAATTGATGGGTTTTAACAAAACTATTTTGGGACGTACTGGGTGTTGTTGTTGTTTTTTCAAAGTTTAAAAATTTTGTTGGTTGAAACAGCGGCGTTGCCTGCTGGGTCACAAGGTGGCCGCATCTTAACAAAGGAGAGGAGATTTTTGCTCGGTGCAACAAATTTAAAAATAAGGCATGCTTAAAATTAAAGCAATTCATAGTTAAGAAAGGGAATTTTAAAAGTGCGATGGGCCCTAAATTACTTAAGATTTTTTTTGAGTCACATTATCAATCACATTTAACATGCAAAGGTTTCCAAATTGGGAGAAAGTAGATATGTATGAATGTTATATTTTGTGTAATAAGAATGCTGGAAGAGCTCGAGATATGTACTTTCAGAGATATCCAGAAAAACGACAACCAGGTTTGTCAATCTTCAGATTACTTAGAAATAATTTAATTAAATATGGTTCCTTTAAAAAACAAAATCGTAATCGACAACCTGATGAAAATATTGAAGCTCTGGTTTTACAAAGCGTCGTTGACAATCCTCGCATCTCCCTTCGCGAACTGGAAAATAATATTGAAGTAGCCAAATCAACTGCACAAAGAATTCTTAAAAAATTTAAGTATCATCCATAAGCAACACATATTAGTCAAGCACTCCGAGATGGTGACTTAGAAAGAAGAACCTTGTTTTGCAATTGGTTCACACAAAAATCCCAAGAAAACCCTCAATTTCCGCTTAAGGTTCTGTGGTCCGATGAAGGCAGGTTTACAAACTGCGGGGTGTTTAACAGACATAACCATAACTACGTGTACTGGGCCGATGAAAATCCGTTCCTAAATCGTGAGGTGCACCATCAAATTAGGTGGGGTTTGAATGTATGGCTAGGAGTCATAAACGGACACATGCTATTTAACAAAATTTTTCATAATAATTTGATCTAGAAATTCTACAAAATTACGTTGACCAAATTTTAGAAAATTTGCCTCTTCAACATGTAGCAAACATGTGGTTCCAGCAAGATGGAGCACCTGCACATAATGCAAGAATCATAACCGACTATCAGCAGCATGGAAATAACTGGATCGGAAATCCAGGTCAGTTGCCTGACTTGCAGGTTTGCCGAACCTTACGCCTCTTGATTTTTGTATTTGGGGATACTTAAAAGACAAAGTTTATTCTACTACTCATAATACGATAGAAGAACTTGAGGCAGCCTTTGTTTAAGCCATAGAGGAAATTCCTGAACAAATGGTTAAAGATGCATGCGTGTCTCTAATTCATCGATGCAGGATTTGCATGAATAACAACGGTGGAATTTTCGAACATTTGCTTATTTAATTTAATGCTTTGGGATCGGCTTTTAGTTTTATTTTAAATTAAATAATATATGCAAACTTTTGTTTTAGAAATAAAAGATAGACTTTAAGAAATTGTATTGTTTCTTAGCCAGAGAAAAATTAAAAAATATGGGCTCTAAAGATTTGCATACAAATCAAATAAATCTCAAAGTTTTGAAAGGTAGTTACGTAGGTATGATAACAAACACAACTACGGCATTTGTTTCACAGCCAAAAAAACCAAGTGAAAAACTATTTTTTTAATGAATTCACATTTTCCGTCATCCTAAGATTAAAAAAGCTCGGTTAAAAAGCTCCTCTTATGCTCTATTTATTGAAGTATAAATCCAATATGGCGGTCATAAGAACTAACAAAGTTGGCTATAGTTTCAAAAAAACTAGAAGGCCTAGAAAAAAATTGTTAACGTGATTCAATTGGCCGTAGTTGCTTATACAAAACTAATAAATTTCATTAAATTTGTTTGCAAGATGGTGGCGATAATCCCTGTAGGTATTTTTAATTCTGATACGGCATCTGATTGGGCTTGGAATAGCTTTTTTCTTATTTAAACAAACTTGCTTGCTTTTATTTGGGACACCCCGTATATACCAGTAGCTTACCACACGCTAAAAAATATGGGAAACAAGCAGTGGCGGCGCATGGAAAATAGCTTTGGGGGTGCACACCAAAAAATTAAATAAAATTGCGGCGCAAGCATAAATTTTTTTGAGTGCCACGCTAACTATTTAGGCCATCGAGTGGGTCGTCAGTAGTAGATATATGTTCCTTCTGGACCAAATTGTGGTGGTAGTGACGTCATTTCTGAGAAATGCTATTGTTCTATTGTTCTTTTGTATGCAGGTGTCTTTTTAACAATAGGCGAAGGGTCATTGTCTTTTTAACAATGGCTTTATTGTGCGGGTCTTTTTTTAAGCATAGCCCAATAGTGTGAATACTTTTTTGACCTTGATATTACAATTTGCAGTTATGGGGGCTTTTATTTTTTTGACAATAGTCGAATAGCGCGACTAGTTTTTTGGGCAAAGGTCAATAGTATGAAGGTAATTTTGTATGAGCAGGAGTCTGGACGGGGTTTTTAGAGCATATGCCAATAGTCTGAGTGCTTTTTTGACTTTGTTATTACAATTTACAGTTATGTGTGTCTTTGTCTTTTGTGTGCTGGTGTGAGTGGATTGTGTATTAACTATACGCATTTCCTTGATTCGTAACAGAACCAATGGATTTTAATTCGACTATTTGGTCATTATTTATTTTAGAGTTAATTTGTTGAAGCACGTTTTTTGTAATATTCATAATGCTGTTTTAAACGAATTATTTCACTATAACAACAACAACGACACTTTTAAAATTTGTTTTACCAAAACGAAGCTCTTAAATGATAATGCTTGCTGTGTGGCCAAGATCGGCCTTTAAAAACAACCCGCGTAACCCCACTCTTGCACAATATATGTGGTGTGGACTTAAACTTGTCTTGACTTGTCGGTTGAAAAAATTTTGAGCTCAAGACCATTCATTGTCGAAGTCAATAATATTTTTTGCAGCTGCATACAAAGAATAATGAATGAACACCTGGTGTAATTAGTAACAAGAGAATGCAATCTTTACCTAAACTTGTCTTGACTTGTTTGGTAATAAATTTGGACTCAAAGGTTGGTTTGTGTAAAAGTGCAAAAATATTGATTCTGTTTAAAGATCCTAATAATAGAGACTTATTGGGATGAGGGCATGCAATGACATTATTGTTGTAGTATTTTGACAGATTTATATTGCAGGTGGACAGTTGTTCTTTCAAAATTGATATTCCAAAGTCGAATAAAAAACCAAGACGTTTATTTATCTATAATTAAATTAGACAGTATTTATTTCGATTCGTATAGTAAAACCTTATGTTGAAAGATTACATATTCCAATGCAAAACTGCCAAAATACGGCCTGACACTATTATTGCATGACTTTATGCCAATAAGTCCCTAATACCGCACTGCGATAATTTTAGTGCATATATTTCTAAGTAGACCTTTAAATTTTTGTTATTTTTTAATGTTCTTGGTATGAAGAGAGCATAAATACTAATAAGGAGCAATATTTTGTTAAATGGCTGTGATTCTCTGAAAAATTTAATTCTTAGATTGCCAAGACTGAAATGGTTGTTGATATTATCTCACACTCACACTCTTGTCTTGACTTGTTGGGTAATAAATATGAGCTCAAGGCCATTCATTGTCGATATCAATAAAACACCCTTTGTTGTTTGCCTCCACATACAAAAGAGAAAGACCCACTCACATCTGTACACCTGCACACAAAAGAGAAAGACACACATACATTTACATTGTCATATCAAGGTTAAAAGACCACCCGCAGTGCTCGCCTCTGTACACAAAATATAATGGTCTTCGCAACTATCCGATATCATATCAAAGCCAAAAAGACCGCCCACGCTATTCGGCTATGGTAAAAAAGACAAAGATCCACTCACACCAGCACACAAAAGACAAAGACACACATAACTGTAAATTGTAATAACAAAGTCAAAAAAGCACTCAGACTATTGGCATATGCTCTAAAAACCCCGTCCAAACTCCTGCTCATACAAAATTACCTTCATAATATTGACCTTTGCCCAAAAAACTAGTCGCGCTATTCGACTATTGTCTAAAAAATAAAAGCCCCCATAACTACAAATTGTAATATCAAGGTCAAAAAAGTATTCACACTATTGGGCTATGCTTAAAAAAAGACCCGCACAATAAAGCCATTGTTAAAAAGACAATGACCCTTCGCCTATTGTTAAAAAGACACCTGCATACAAAAGAACAATAGAACAATAGGATTTCTCGGAAATGACGTCACTACCACCACAATTTGGTCCAGAAGGGACATATATCTACTACTGACGACCCACTCGATGGCCCAAATAGTTAGCGTAGCACTCAAAAAAATTTATGCTTGCGCCGCAATTTTATTTAATTTTTTGGTGTGCACCCCCAAAGCTATTTTCCATGCGCCGCCACTGCTTGTTTCCCATATTTTTTAGCGTGTGGTAAGCTATTGGTATATACGGGGTGTCCCAAATAAAAGCAAGCAAGTTTGTTTAAATAAGAAAAAAGTTGCGCTATTCCAAGCCCAATCAGATGCCGTATCAGAATTAAAAATACCTACAGGGGTTTTTAAAATATCGGGCAAAAACTAAAAATTGTGATTTTAGAGAAATTGAATTATCGCCACCATCTTGCAAACAAATTTAATGAAATTTATTAGTTTTGTATAAGCAACTACGGCCAATTGAATCACGTTAACAATTTTTTTCTAGGCCTTCTATTTCTTATGACCGCCATATTGGATTTATACTTCAATAAATAGAGCATAAGAGGAGCTTTTTAACCGAGCTTTTTTAATCTTAGGATGACGGAAAATGTGAATTCATTAAAAAAATAGTTTTTCACTTGTTTTTTTTGGCTGTGAAACAAATGCCGTAGTTGTGTTTGTTATCATACCTACGTAACTACCTTTCAAAACTTTGAGATTTATTTGATTTGTATGCAAATCTTTAGAGCCCATATTTTTTAATTGTTCTCTGGCTAAGAAACAATACAATTTCTTAAAGTCTATCTTTTATTTCTAAAACAAAAGTTTGCATTTATTATTTAATTTAAAATAAAACTAAAAGCCGATCCCAAAGCATTAAATTAAATAAGCAAATATTCGAAAATTCCACCGTTGTTATTCATGCAAATCCTGCATCGATGAATTAGAGACACGCATGCATCTTTAACCATTTGTTCAGGAATTTCCTCTATGGCTTAAACAAAGGCTGCCTCAAGTTCTTCTATCGTATTATGAGTAGTAGAATAAACTTTGTCTTTTAAGTATCCCCAAATACAAAAATCAAGAGGCGTAAGGTTCGGCAAACCTGCAAGTCAGGCAACTGACCTGGATTTCCGATCCAGTTATTTCCATCCTGCTGATAGTCGGTTATGATTCTTGCATTATGTGCAGGTGCTCCATCTTGCTGGAACCACATGTTTGCTATATGTTGAAGAGGCAAATTTTCTAAAATTTGGTCAACGTAATTTTGTAGAATTTCTAGATCAAATTATTATGAAAAATTTTCTTAAATAGCATGTGTCCGTTTATGACTCCTAGCCATACATTCAAACCCCACCTAATTTGATGGTGCACCTCACGATTTAAGAACGGATTTTCATCGGCCCAGTACACGTAGTTATGGTTATGTCTGTTAAACACCCCGCAGTTTGTAAACCTGCCTTCATCGGACCACAGAACCTTAAGCGGAAATTGAGGGTTTTCTTGGGATTTTTGTATGAAACAATTGCAAAACAAGGTTCTTCTTTCTAAGTCACCATCTCGGAGTGCTTGACTAATATGTGTTGCTTATGGATGATACTTAAATTTTTTAAGAATTCTTTGTGCAGTTGATTTGGCTACTTCAATATTATTTTCCAGTTCGCGAAGGGAGATGCGAGGATTGTCAACGACGATTTGTAAAACCAGAGCTTCAATATTTTCATCAGGTTGTCGATTACAATTTTGTTTTTTAAAGGAACCATATTTAATTAAATTATTTCTAAGTAATCTGAAGATTGACAAACCTGGTTGTCGTCTTTCTGGATATCTTTGAAAGTACATATCTCGAGCTCTTCCAGCTTCTTATTACACAAAATATAACATTCATACATATCTACTTTCTCCCAATTTGGAAACCTTTGCATGTTAAATGTGATTGATAATGTGACTGAAAAAAAATCTTAAGTAATTTAGGGCCCATCGCACTTTTAAAATTCCCTTTCTTAACTATGAATTGCTTTAATTTTAAGCATGCCTTATTTTTAAATTTGTTGCACCGAGCAAAAATCTCCTCTCCTTTGTTAAGATGCAGCCACCTTGTGACCCAGCAGGCAACGCCGCTGTTTCAACCAACAAAATTTTTACACTTTGAAAAAACAACAACAACACCCAGTACGTCCCGAAATAGTTTTGTTAAAACCCATCAATTTTCTGTGTCAAGTCAAAAAAGATATATCAACAAGAAGCGAAATACTGTCACTCAAAGCATTTTTCATATGGGAAACAAATATGTGACGTCACGCTTGGACCAAATGATTGATTGATTGAATGATTGAAAATAATGCTGTGATTTGTGGCGCATTTTTATTACACGAAGAAAAAAATCATATTAAGAGGGACATTACACCTATATAATCATATAACTGTGGTCATAGAAAATCGACCCTTTTAAACTTTTTATTTGATTGTTTGCAAAAACGGTTACATATTTTTATCGAGAAAAATCGGTTACGGAATTAAATAGAAAAAATAATAACTAAAAAATAATATTATAAAAATCTAAGTAATATTATATTATTTAAAGATTTTTTCCGGCCATTTTAAATTTAAAAATTATGAGAAAAAAGAAAAAAAAGGGATTGACAATAAAACAAATTTTGTTAAAGTAGAGATTTTTATAAAACGTTTTCAATCTCCGTTATATGTTTTTATTGTTTTAGAAACAGGAAAAACTCAACCAGAATTGGGAGAAAATACAATTAATAGCTACTTACGTTACTAGACCTATAAAGATAGTTTCCGGTCGTATATCGTACGTATTTTTTTTAAACCGGTATTTTTTTTAAAATGAGATTTAATACTACAAACTTGCCACTCTACATGTATATTTATAAATATCAAAAAACCCATAGGTTGCATTTATAATTGACTATATTTCAATTAATTCATGCCTAATTTTAGATGTCACTTTATATTTTATCATTTTTAAAAAAGGGACCGTAAAATAGATTTTCCGGTCTGTTTGTTCTATTTCCGTGCCTTTTGAAAACAGAAAATTTTTCAAAAAGAGAAAAATATATGCAAAGGACTTGTTTTCCAGTCAGTTTAATAAAATTAATTATAGCTAAAATATGCAAAAAAATTGTGTTTGTAAAACAAATTCTAACTAATATAGAATTAAATCAGGTGGTCTCAGGCAGGCGCAATCGCCATTTTTTTCCAGAGAATTTCAAAATTAAGAGGCACATTCTGGTGTATTAAACACCTACATGCAATTCATTTATGTCAACATTATGTTTTGGAGTCAGCCGCGGCTCGTGCCGGTGGCGAGCTGAAGACGCACATTATAAATACCGGTACAAACTTTATTCTTTTTTAAAACTCGTTACATCCTAGAACTCATAGAACATGCTAGACCAGTTGAAAGGGATAACAAATATATTTATAGGCCAAAGTGAAACATACATCCCTGTATACAGGACGTCGTTCCATTATACAAATAAAAAAATAAGGTTACCATTCAAACAAAGTAAATTACAGCGATTCCTGACAATATTTTTGCTAGTAAAGTTTTGAATGTGTTTTTTTTTTCGTGTAAAACAAAAATTGCACAATTTTTTTCTTTGGGTGTAATAGTACTGCATTACTGTCATTCAGGTTTTGTCGCTTCTTGTTAATATATTTTCTTTGGTCAAGTCGCCTTTAAAAATTTATTTACAAAAATGAAGAATATTTGGAAGATGATCAAATGATGATGAAAATGAAAAAAGATGGTGCTACTCGATTTTTTGGAATTTAGTGTCCTTGTCGCCTTGTTGGTACAGTCGCGTATTTTTTCCCGGGCTGGTTTACGGTTCCCCATCCAGCCCGGGACAAAATCCGCGCCAGGCCCAAAAATCTACTGCTCATAAGGCACAGGTCAAAAATGCACCTGGCCATAAGGCTCCCGTTCATAAGGCAGCGGCCCATACGATTCCGGCCCATAATTCACCGGCCCAAAAAGTACCGACCCACCGGGATTTTGTTTATTTTCCCATATGGCTCAAACACCCCTGGGTACAACCAAAGGATTAATAATTATAATGAAATTAAGGTAAAATGTAAAGGCAGAAAGGAAAATCGTCTTGTTACTTCATGCACTACAGTTTAATTTAAATGCAAGGGTTTTCTTACACTGGTCAGTCCTATCCTACCCTTACCACTGTACCCACCAGGCTGTAATCAACAGTTAACCCAAAAATCGGACGAAAATACCGTAATAAAAATTAGATTCAACTTTATTTCAATTATTTTTCTTGCTTACAAATCTTTTTGTAATCGATACATAGATATGTTATTTCACAAAAACATTGTGCCAAAAGAACCTAAATCTAGCCGTTATCTTGTGCAATAAAGTTTTTCAAAATCATTTTTATTTGTCAAAAAATCATGTTTTTTAATTTATTTACTTTAAAAACACAAAATTCACAACACAACACTTTGGTCATTTGTAGGTATTGTCAGTTGCTATGGCTATGCCAGACGGGTAACATTATGTCACCAGCATCTTATCTTTAAGCAGCTCTTAAGGAACAGTAAAGTCACGAAAAAAGCGGACTTAAGTCCATATCATTATTTTTGGGATAACCTTTAACGATTTTTTTTCGCTGGCCTATGCTATTTGTTATGGTAACAGCTGATTACTATCAAAAAAGTATCTCAAAAATTATGGAATGAACTATAATTTTAACAACACTAAGAAAGGAATAAGTCTGCCTTTAATTTCGGTGCAACGAAATTTTACGAAATAAGGTATTCTTTTGGCTAAGAAACGGAAAAAAAAGTCGGTGCGATGAGCCCTTAAAACTTTAGAACTCCAAATAGATAAATCAAATAAATGACAAAGTTTTGACAGATAGTGACTTAGGTATGACAACAAACGCAACTACGGCCCTTGTTTCACACCCAACCAAGTGAAAAACAGTTTTTTAAATAAATTTACATTTTCCGTCATTCAAAGATAGGCTTATTATACATGGTTAAAAAGCTCTTTTAATGCTTTATTTATTGACGTATAAATTCAATATGGTGGTCATAAGAAATAACAAAGTTGGCTATGGTTTCAAAAAAGCCTAGAAAAAATTTGATAACGTCAGTCGATTGGCCGTAGTTGCTTATACAAAACTACCCAATTTGTTTGCAATATTGCGGCAATATTTCAATTTTTCAAAAAACATAATTTTTAGTTTTTGCCTGATATTTTAGTAACCCCTGAAGATATCTTTAATATTGATACAGCACCTGATTCGGCTTAGAATAGCGCAACTTTTTTCTTATTTAAACAATATCTTACCGTTTCCGAAATCCCCATGTAGTTGCCACAGTGCAGTGGGACACTCTGTATATATGTACTTATTCCTATGAAAGATGGGTACTAACGAGTTTTCAGCCTACAAAAAGGAGAATGTGATGCCGATGCGACGTCGATATCTTTGTTTTTGATGAATTTGTAGGCTGGAATCGTTTAAAGGATGTAAACTTATTTTTTTGTAATTGATTTTAATTAATATTAGCTTAAACAATATAGGTCACAGTACACCGGTCAATGTTTCAAGTGATGCGTAACAGGCTAAATTTTTGTAAAGAACTTCACTTTGCTGAGACCCCCAACTTTTTCTTCCGCGAAATCCAAAAATACGATTTGTAGGGCAATGTTGCTATTTACATTCAAACAAATTTTTAAAGCCACTAATTCTTTCTAAGTAGGTAACGATTAAGTAAGTATCTATTTTTTACAAACGAAAATAATTGAATCGGTCATTTCAAAAACAACACGAGTCACATTTCTCTAATTTTACAGCAGAGGGAAAAAACTACCTGGAAACCTGGACTAGTGTTATTTTTGCACAGACTTAAAAATTCGGTTATTGCATATGTTAATAGATTAAGTGCGGACTGTTATCGTTTTTGCTCAGAACGTGCATTTACCGTAGATAAGTCGATTCCACTGAAAAAAACTCAGTTTCTGAAAAAAGTGGACTCATGTCGTTTTTGAAATGACCGATTTAATTGCTTAATATGTTAGTGCAAGTGGAGGTAAATCATGTCCTTTGAATAAGATTTGGAAATAAATTTATTATGCTAAGCAAAGTCCTTTAACATCAAGAATTGAACTCAGCATTTACAATGCACCCTTAGGTTTAAAATGGGAAGCTATGGGAATTCTTCAAAATCCCTGGAAATTTTAATAATGGGGTTTACTTACGGTTTTCAGAAACAGCACCTATTTTGCTTTTTGTCTTTTAAATAGTAGCGCTACGTATTCGCAAATTGAAATACCAAGCATGTGATTAGCATATTTGCAAGTATATGCTAATTATATTCTCAGTATGTACCTGGCACAAATCACCGAATATACTTCAAATGTTCCAAATTGATTCTCTTAGGAATATTTACATACTTGTAAAACCAATCACCAATTAGGATTATTATACTAGTTTCTGGAACAAAATTATTTGCATTTTTTCCATGGGTTACTCAAAAGCGTTGCTCCCACGGGGTTCCAAGATCTAATGGAATTCAATGTGTGTTGACGCTGTTAACAGACAAACTGTTTTATCCCAAAGTTATTAGAACAGTAAATTTTCAATGTGACACTCTCGTTAAGGTTATGAATCTCATTTTATGTTGTGTATAAAAAATTTGTTGACAAGTAGCGCCATCTATTAAATACCCTGTAAACTAAAGTAGTACTTTTGATATTATTTCTACTCCATATCGGAATATTCTAAGCATGTTAATCCAAGGATATTTTTGGCAGGTTCATATTTGGTATATACTATACATGTGCTAAAACGAAATATAATTACATGGTATATGCTAATAATGAATATTTTTGGAAGTATATACCAGTTATATACTTGGGATCGGAATATTCTTTTAAGAATTTGCTATGCCTATGTCCAAACAAATATCCTTTAAAGTAGCTTAAGGGGATATACTTAGCCTGTAAGTATTCTTTCAATTCTATGTGGGCTTGTTTCTCTGGGCGAGGGCCAAAACATCGAAACACAAAATGTCGAAAGTACAAAATGTCGAAAACAAAATATCGAAATTTAAAATGTCGAAGTTACAAAATGTCGAAAGGCAAAATGTCGAAATTACAAAATATCGAAATTATAAAATGTCGAAATTACAAAATGTCGAAAAGCAAAATGTCGAAATTACAAAACGTCGAAATTACAAAATGTCGAATTACAAAATGTCGAAATTATTAAATGTCGAAATTACAAAAAATTAGCAGTGTTTTAGTTTAGTTTGGTTAGGTTAGGTTCGGTTCGGTTCGGTTCGGTTTAATTCGGTTCGGTTCGGATTCACACCCTCTAGGATCCTGGGAAAGAAGTCAGGAAAGTTTTTTTTTGAAAAAAATTGTTGGTTCAGTTTGCTATGGTTCGGTTCAGTTCGGTTTGGTTCAGTTCGGTTCGGTTCAGTTCGGTTCGGCAAGATTTGATTAGGTTTCGTTAGGTTAGGCTTTTGAAACTTTCTATTTTCATGTGGTTAAGTCAGATTAGGTTTAGTTAGATTAAGTTAGGTAATGTCAGGCTCGGGTTAGGTTAAGGTTTAGAAATTTTATATTTTTGATTTTCGATATTTGTTTATTTCGACATTTTGTAACTTCGACATTTTGTAATTTCGATATTTTGTAATTTCGACATTTTGCTTTTCGACATTTTGTAATTTCGACAATTTGTAATTTCGACATTTTGTAGTTTCGACATTTTGTAATTTCGTCATTTTGTAATTTCGACATTTTGTAATTTCGATATTTTGTAATTTCGACATTTTGCCTTTCGACATATTGTAACTTCGACATTTTGTAACTTCGACATTTCGATATTTTGTAATTTCGACATTTTGTACTTTCGACGTTCTGTCTTTCGATGTTTCGTCCGCCGCCCTGTTTCTCTATGGTTGTTTTAACGATTTTTTTTTTGAATTTTGCTGCTTAAATTGGAAACCGGCGGCAAGAAGCCACCAACGGCATTTGTTTCCAAAACAAAAAAGTAATTTTGGACAACATTTTTGGAAGCAGGCAACAGAAGCAAAAAAGTTGCTCAGTGTTGCTTTAGTGGAAACATAGCTTAACTGGCGACACGATGCTACAACCGGCATTTGTCGAAAACAATTGTCTCATTGTTTGGGCTGTCTTAAAAACGTTTGCTTGAAACGTTTTTACAGCTTAAAAGTGATACTGATCTCACAATGATCTACCTTGGGCACTTATTAAAGCCGTAAAACGAGAAGCAAACATTTTTGTTGAAACAATGAAATTTTTAATTTGATAAACGACATTATCAAGCGAGCTCTTGCTTTATCGGATATGCCGTCGGAGCTTCAGCCGCTTGTTATTTGCAGGGCTGACGGGAAGCGGACTGATGGCATCTCTTTGGTTCCTTGGAGGGCGGGAAAAACTTAGTTTCGAACATCCAAAGAATCGGGTGTGGTTGCACGTTTGGCTGGACAGGAAAAGCCAGGTAAATATGGAGACCTACCAGAATGCTACATTTTAATACCAAAAAAATTGTAAATTATTTACAACCTAAAACTAAAAATTAAAATTTTCATTGTTTGCATCGGATGGGCTTAGGGTTTCTAACTTTTTAATTTCCAAATACAGGACGTTTCCCTAGTTTTACCACGGATTACTAAACAAAGGTAAACCGTGGTTTTTCTTCGCTGAGTTAGTTATCAGTGGGGGAGGGTCCGGTTCGGGGAGGGGCATGTTTCCCGAATAAAACAAATATCTATCATACATTAAAATATGTACCTACATGTCGAAAATATGATTAAAAAATAAAAGCAGAAAAATTATCACAACAAGGAAAACTAACTTTTTTTAAATCACAACTGCAAAATATAGTTAAAATATTTAAAAAAACCCCATACCAACATCATTTTTAAAGGCTTATTGGCTTATTCACTTTGGCTCTTAACCCTTTAAATTTGTCAGGATTTTCATAAACTCTGCATAGGTTATTTCGCGGTTTCCCTACAAAAAAATAATTCGGATAGGTTAGGTTGCTGCCTGTTTTAGTAACGTACGAAAATCCGGGACTTATTTTGTCCCGTATGCCCTATGGCGGGATACGGGATTTTATTTCTAAATACAATATAATCCCGTGCAAAACTGTCTGGAAGATATAGTGGGATAATATTTTGTTTTATTTACTTTAGTTTTTTTTCTTTAATTATTGTTATAATAAAAGCTTAAACAAAAAAAAATTGTGGAAGAACCCCTTAAGGCCGACAAACTTAAACTACTACTCGATATTTCCCTAAACAGTTTCAGTGTTTTCAGTTGATTACAATGGGGATTGCATGGGGATTTCAATATCCGCCCGTTTTATCTTAAAAGATCTCAAGGAATTTTCTTGTCTTATGAATGCGCAACGGTTTTATATCGAACCCAAAAATATAAGGTGTGCCACAAAAACGTAATTTTTTTGCAGCTGTAGTTTTTTTTATCCATTGTTTGATTTTTGTGGTTTTGATCTATATCGAAAGCTAAGGCAATTGACATTTCTATAAAATCCAAGATGGCGGATTTTTCAGACCACCACCCGTCAAATTTTTGTGTGTCCACTGTACTCGCGTTTAAAAATTGACCACAAACCACGTCTTTGCCGTACAGAAAAGGTATCAAATAAAAAAATTGGTTAAAAATTAACAAAGTTGTACCTTAGCGAATTAGGGGCTGAATAAACCCTTTGTGTATCATAGGTAAAATAAACGTACCGGGTGGGCCAAAAAAAACCGGACAATTTTTTTTTCATTATAACTTTTGAACTATATATAATCGATATTAATGGGATAAACTGCAGTTTGTAGAGAATTAATCAGAGTTTTAACTGAATATATTTTTTTGTCCGCTGTCTGAAAATCCAAGATGGCGGACGAAATTAAAATGTACCCTTCAGAGATGCTCGTTTATTGTTGTGTTGCGAACATGTTTTAATTATTTTTTAAATCAGTAAAAAAGCTGCGTTCTTGTCACGTAAAACAAGGTAAGAATCAGCAAAATGGGTTCGGTTCATGATTTTTAAAAAACAAATTTTGTTTCAACCATTGTTTTGCATATTTAACGATTGCCTTGCCAATCATGTCTGCATTTACTTCGTTATAAATTCATTACTACTGAACCGATTGTGATGAAATAAAAAACATCCTGGTTAGAATTGATTTTTTTTAAACATCATGATCAAAGTTTATCGCCATCTTAATATTTAAGATGGTGGACAGAATCATACTTTATTCTTCAAAATGGCGTGTTTATTCTTATTTTGAGAAAATGTTTTAGTTTTTTTTTAATTAATAGAAGAGCACTACGACCACCCAACGAGGTATAAATTAGTAAAATCTGTGTGATGGTTCTCAAAAAATCTATTTTTGTTTTAACCATTGTTTTACAGATTATACGATTCCAGTACCAATCCTGTCTGCATTCATTTCCTTATAAATTCGTTATTACTAAACCGATTTTAGTGAAATAAAAAAATCATGGTAAGAATTGATTGCTCTAAAGATTGTAATCAAAATTTTCCGCCATCTTAGAATTTAAGATGTCGGACAGAATCATACTTGATGCAATGCAATAATTATTTAATAATAATTTGTAGAACAATGGTTAAAACAAAATCACATTTTGTAAGAATCACTTTACCGATTTTAGAACTTTGTACCTTGTTATCCGGAAAAAAAGTAGTGCTTTTCTTTAAATTAAAATAAAAAACCAAAACATTTTCGGAAAATAAGAATAAAGTTGCCACTTTGAAGGATCAAGTATGATTCCGTCCGCCATGTTAAATTTTAAGATAGAGATAAATTTTGATCATTATCTTTAAAAAGCAATGAATTCTAACTAAGATGGTTTTTATTTCATTAAAATCGGCTTAGTAGTAATGGATTTATAAGGAAATAAATGCAGACATGATTGGCAAGGCAATCGTATAAAATTCAAAACAATGGTTGAAACAAAAATATGTTTTTTTAGAACTACCGAACTGATCTTGCTGATTTGTACCCTGTATAATTAAAACATTTTCGCAACACAAGAATTTAATTTCGTCCGCCATCTTGGATTTTAAGATGACAGACAAAGTAAAGCATTTGTTCAAAACTCTGATTAATTCTCTGCCAAGTGCAGTTTGTTCCATTAAAATCGATAGTATAGTTCAAAAGTTATAATGAAAAAAAATTGACCGGTTTTTTTTGATCCACCCACTAGTATGTGTTTGTACTACTGTGGATTTATCAAATATTAGATTTCGACGGTAATGGACTTAAATTTGTAGTTTTGGTAAAATCCAAGGTGGTGCAGGCTTTTAAAGTTTAATTATTTTTAACCCACTTGGCAAAAGTTTATGTACGCCAATGAAATAATGTTAAATATTAACAAGAAAGCTACGTCTTTGTCGTTTGAAAATAGGTAATCAATTAACTTTTGAGAGATAGGTACAAAAAACTAATGAACAATAACCTCAAGTTAGCATGGCTGCTGGTGGGATTCGTTGACATTCACATGTCAATATAAAATTAAAAACGAATGCGTTCTTATGGCATTTTACCTAAAAAGTACTGTTTAACCACGTACGTCTTAAATATATCTGTACTGGGAAAGAGCCTCTAAAAATAACTGCTACAAGCGTGCCGGTATGTTAGATTTCAAATTAAACCAAACGAATGGCACCCTATTAACAAATTTTCAACGTCATTTAAAAGCAGTCCCTTTAAAATTTTATTGAAAGCGTTTGCTTTTTTAATCCAAGCCATACGTTTGGGTTCAATTGAATACAATATAGCGGAACACTTGTAGCAGTCATTTTCCGTTAATGGTTTTAATACGCTAGAAATATATTTAAGACGTACGTGTCAGTGGCAGCGTGTAAGGTCTAAAAGTGGCGGTTCTGCAAAGTGGGGAACAAGACAATTTTAAAAAAATCCGGTAAACGGTTCAAATCGTCAACATCGGAAATAGCCCACTTTGAGTCACCACCAAATATCAAACAAGGAAAACCAAATAATTTGTTTTTACACTGCACCCACAAATCCATTTAAAACGCTTATAAACATCGCGAGAGAATTTTCTTGTATAGTTTTTGCCGTGACTTTTTCCCCCATACATTATTTCTAAATCTGGATTTTAATATATTCTGGATTTTTGACCCCCTCCCCCCCTCGTAACGCATTTTCAAGAAAAAAACACATTAAAAAACCATTGAGTGTAACGCAAAGCCAAACCCCCTCCCCCCTTGAGCGTTACGTAATTTAAAATAAATATTTATTCATTAAAGTACCGTAATGCCGTAAATTATGTCAACCCTCAACTAGGTACAAATTTGCAGTAGCCACTTGTTCATAATATAAACGGGTGACAACCCCGATTTTCTAAAATTTTGCATAGCTGAGACGTCAGTTGAATAGTTCTATCCTTTTTAATATGTGGTACAATCTGTATTCATCCGTCCTTTATTTGGGGGAGTTTGGTTAACAGACCAGACAAAATCAAGACAAGAGCCGAATAGCAACAGGCTTGCCCCTCGTACCAAGTATACAAATTTTGTAGGCATGTGCCTTCCTAATTAGTGAGAAAAAAAAAGGACCAAGAATTTCTGTACTAAAAAATATATTACTGTACTCAAAATTATCCGGTGCTGCAGCCCCGCAGCCCTAATTGAATAACCGCCATTGGTACGTGTGTTCAACATATAAACAGACATGCGCAAATTTAATGCATGTTCCGTAAAAGTTTGGTATAGTTTAATTAAGATAGTTCTTGCAAAATTTTTACAAGTGATTTTGGCAATTGGGTTAAAATATAGAAGTTTTAAAAGTATGCGCCATCTTGGATTTTACCAAAATTACAAGTTAAGGATGCGACAAATTTGGTGGATTGGGGTGTGTGAAAAATAGCAAAATTTTAAAATCATGCGCCATCTTGGATTTTATAGATATGTCAATTTTGACAAAAAAGTCTTTTAGTTTCAAGTCTTGGCTTTCGTTGTAGACTAAAATTACAAAAACCAAGCAAAGGGTAAAAAACTTACAGCCGAAAAAAAAATACGGATCTTTTTGCCTACCTTAGATATAATATGCCACTAAAGCTATTGCTAAATTTAGACTGTTGTAAACAGAAATCGGCCAATTTATTTTTAACTTTTTATTGAATTTTTTAAATAAAATCGTTTAACTTATAATAAAATATATTTAATTTTTTTTAATCAAAAATATTTTTTTTTCATTTAATTAAGTATATTGTCACCACATCAAATCACAAATCTCAGAACCGCATATTCCAAACTGTTTTTGTTCCAAGTTATGGATTTATCCCGTTTACACGCCTTATCCACCCTCTACCACCTAAATGTTTTCATAATATTGTACTCGTACTGCATTACTGTGCCAATTTTAAGATCGGTTCACGAGAAGTGCGTCAAAAATTAATTGTAAAGTTGATAGACAGACAGTCAGACAGACAGACAAACAGCCAGGCTATGTGCAGTTAAATAAAATCTATGTTGGATTCGTTCCCTTGGAATGCAATTTTACTTAGATTTTATTGGGTATAGGGATAGGCAGAAAAAACAAATTTTCATTGGCAACGCTTCGATTTATATTAAATCTTTTTGAAGCCCTACGGAGAACAGATAAAATTATTGTAATTTTTTATTATACAAAGGGAGAACAAAAACATAAATATAATTATTTCTTAGCAAGATAAAACATTGAAGGTTACTTACTTAGAAAGCCAGTCTCAAGCCATCGGAGAAATCTGATCGCATTATAATAATGCTTTTAATTTTTCCTTTTATTGAATTTAGAGTAAAAATTCTGCTTTTTGTCAATTTTAAGGCGCAAATTGTTTCTTCCATTGAATATAGTATATTTTTTGTTGTTAATTTTTGAGGTGCCAATTTTATTTTATATTTAATTTTTTGAGGTTACCATAACTAAAGGTTGAATTTTGGTTGGTAAACTAATCATGTTCTAGAAGTGCAATAATAATATAAAATGAATTGGTGCCAATAGATGGCGACTCATGCAAAAAAATAGAGAGATTTAGCTATTCTAAATTTTTGATGGTAAATGTTTGAGAATCTTTAAAAATTAAATTAGTACTTTATAATTTTAAATTTTTCTTAAGATATAAAAAACAAAAAACACAAGAAAACAAGAAAACAAATACAAAAAGAAGTAAAGTAAGTTTCAAAGTTAATTAAAATTTCACTTAAATAACTATAAGTCTAAGTCAAAATTTAAATTACCTAACCTATTTACTTTATGTACGTCCCCTAAGTTGGAATCATATGGAAAACTTTTTTATTATGAATTTTAGAAAAAAAAGTTGCATCGTCTAAACCCTAGAATACAGTCATCAAATATCAAATTTTTTTAGTGGTATACGAGGTTTGTCAAAAAATATGAATTTTGCTCAAGAGTAAAGTGCCTTTAAATTTGACAATATCAAAAAATGTTGATCAGAATTAAAAATTACGTTTAAATATGCAAGTACATCTATTTAAATTAAAACTTCAGATTATTATTATTGTGATTACGAAACATATGTATGTATGGATGTACTTGCATATTTAAACGTAATTTTTAATTCTGATCAACTTTTTTTAGTAACATTTTTCGATATTGACAAATTTAAAAGTACTCTTGAGTAAAACTCATATTTTTTGACAAACCTCGTACCTACCACTAAAAAAATTTAATATTTGATGACTGTATTCTAGGTTTTACATAATGCAGAACTTTTTATGAAGAATAACATTTTTTCCTAAAATTAATAATAAAAAAGTTTCCATATGATTCCAACTTAGGGGGACATACTGTATATATTTATATTATTTTAATTACAGGAGTAATAGGAACTGTATGATATTATTTTAAAACTGATGTTTACACAGAGCTGTTTTGTCTGATTCATACCTTTTGTCATTGGGACAATCATTTTTATGTTGTAGAATTCTATCTGACCGACATCGACATAGTGTTGGTCACATTTACATGGAATTTTATAAACAAGATTAGACTGTTTATCGTTTGGAACTGCATCTTTTAACTTAGTCTACAAAAAAATTGTTATTTTTAAATTGTAAAATGCAAGGCAAGAATCACTATTTTTGAAACAATGGTTAATTTTCACCGGTGTGAAGATGGCAGCTGATTTTTTCAGCCGATGTCGCCCGAACGCGATACACTGCACAACAAAATTTTTGACATTTTATGCTCAGCAGATTCTGCTGGCAGATAAAATGGTGTAGAGTTTTTTATGGAAAAAATAATGAACAATATATAATATTTTTGCTTTGCCATAAAACTATACTTATAAAGCTATTTAAAACCTGAAAAATCCTCAAAAACCCTAAAATTCTTTAAGCCTTAAACACCAGTAAATTAAAAAAAATAAAATAAAAAAAAAATCTTAATTAAAAAAATATGAATTTGTAATGAAATTTGCAAAAAGTAATAGATAGGGTAGTTTATACCCCACCCCCAGCTAATAGTGGCATGGACTTGCAACCCGTAGGATGCAAGATATAGGTTGTCCAAAAAATTTTTAAAATTTCAAAAATTCATAATTTAGAAAATATGCTTTTGTAATAAGATTTACAAAAAGAACCACTTATAGTGGTTTATGCTTCACCCCCGGATACTAGTGACATGGACTTGCAAGCCGTAGGTTGCGAGATATAGGGTGTCCAATATTTAAAAACGTTAAATTTAAAAAAAATCATAGTTTAAAAACTATGCTTTTGTAATAAGATCTATAAAAAGAACCAGTTAGAGTGGTTCATGCTTCACCTTTGGATATAAGTGGCATAGACCTGCAAGCCGTAGGTTGCGAGATATAGGGTATCCTAAATTTAAAAACGTTAAATTTGAAAAAAATCATAATTTAAAAACTATGCTTTTGTAATAAGATTTATAAAAACAACCCGTTAGAGTGGTTCATGCTTCACAAGCCGTAGGTTGGGAGATATAGGGTGTCCAAAATTTAAAAACGGTAAAATAAAAAAATATATAATTTAAAAACTATGCTTTTGTAATAAGAATTGCAGAAAGAACCAGTTAGAGTGGTTCATGCTTCACCCCCAAATACTAGTAGCATGGACTTGCAAGCCGTAGGTTGCGAGATATAGGGAGTGCAAAATTTAATAACGTTAAAATTTAAAAAAATCATAATTTAAAAACTATGCTTTTGTAATAAGAATTGTAAAAAGAACCAGTTAGAGTGGTTCATACTTCATCCCTGGATACCAGTGGCATGGACTTGCAAGCCGTAGGGTGCGAGATATATGGTGTCCAAAATTTAAAAACGTTAAATTTTAAAAAAATTATAATTTAAAAACTATGCTTTTGTAATAAGAATTATAAAATGAACCAGTTAGAGTGATTCATACTTCATCCTCAGATACCAGTGGCATGGACTTGCAAGCCGTAGGTTGCGAGATATAGGGTGTCCAATATTTAAAAACGTTAAATTTAAAAAAAATCATAGTTTAAAAACTATGCTTTTGTAATAAGATCTATAAAAAGAACCAGTTAGAGTGGTTCATGCTTCACCTTTGGATATAAGTGGCATGGACTTGCAAACCGTAGGTTGCGAGATATAGGGTATCCAAAATTTAAAAACGGTAAAATAAAAAAAAAATAATTTAAAAACTATGCTTTTGTAATAAGAATTACAAAAAGAACCAGTTAGAGTGGTTCATGATTCACCCTCAAATACTAGTAGCATGGACCTAAAAGCCGTAGGTTGCGAGATATAGGGTGTCCAAAATTTAAAAACGTTAAAATTTAAAAAAATCATATATATGCTTTTGTAATAAGAATTATAAAAAGAACCAGTTAGAGTGGTTCATGCTTCACCCTCGGATACTAGTAGCATGGATTTGCAAGCAGTAGGTTGCGAGATATAGGGTGTCTAAAATTTAAAAACGTTAAATTTTAAAAAAATCATAATTTAAAAACTATGCTTTTGTAATAAGAATTATAAAATGAACCAGTTAGAGTGGTTCATGCTTCATCCCTGGATACTAGTAGCATGGACTTACAAGCCGTAAGTTGCGAGATATAGGGTGTCCAAAATTTAAAAAAGTTAAAATTAAAAGAATCATAATTTAAAAACTATGCTTTTGTAATAAGATTTATAAATAGAACCAGTTAGAGTGATTCATACTTCATCCCCAGATACCAGTGGCATGGACTTGCAAGCCGTAGGTTGCGAGATATATGGTGTCCAAAATTTAAAAACGTTAAATTTTAAAAAAATCATTATTTAAAAACTATGCTTTGTAATAAGAATTATAAAAATAACCAGTTAGAGTGGTTTATACTTCATCCCCAGATACCAGTGGCATGGACTTGCAAGCCGTAGGTTGCGAGATATGGGGTGTCCAAAATTTAAAAACGGTAAAACAATATATATAATTTAAAAACTATGCCTTTGTAGTAAGAATTACAAAAAGAACCAGTTAGAGTGGTTCATGCTTCACCCCCGTATACTAGTAGCATGGACTTGCAAGCCGTAGTTTGCGCGACATACGGTGTCCAAAATTTAAAAACGTTAAAATTTTAAAAAAATGATAATTTAAAAACTATGCTTTTGTAATAAGAATTATAAAAAGAACTAGACTGGTTCACACTTCATCCCCAGATACCAGTGGCATGGACGTGCAAGCCGTAGGTTGCGAGATATAAGGTGTCCAAAATTTAAAAACGTAAAATTTTAAACAAATCATAATTTAAAAACTATGCTTTTGTAATAAGAATTACAAAAAGAACCAGTTAGAGTGATCTATGCTTCACCCCCAGATGCTAGTAGCATGGACTTGCAAGCCGTAGGTTGCGATATATAGGGTGTCCAAAATTTAAAAACGTTAAATTTGAAAAAAATCATAAATTAAAAACTATGCTTTTGTAATAAGAAATATACAAAGAACCAATTGGAGTGATTCATACTTCATTCCTGGATATAAGTGGCATGGACTTGCAAGCCGTAGGTTGCGAGATATAGGGTATCCAAAATTTAAAAACGTTAAATTTAAAAAAAAAACCTAATTTAAAAACTATGCTTTTGTAATAAGATTTATAAAAAGAACCAGTTAGCGTGATTCATACTTCATCCCCAAATACCAGTGGCATGGACTGGCAAGCCGTAGGTTGCGAGATATAGGGTGTCCAAAGTTTAAAAACGTTAAAATTTAAAAAAAATCATAATTTAAAAACTATACTTTTGTAATAAGATTTATAAAATGAACCAGTTGGAGTTGTTCATACTTCATCCCCGGATATAAGTAGTATGGACTTGCAAGACGTAAGTTGTGAGATATAGGGTGTCCAAAATTTAAAAACGGTAATTTAAAAAAAAATCATAATTTAAAAACTATGCTTTTGTAATAAGATTTATAAAAAGAAGTAGTTGGAGTGGTTTATACTTCATCTCCAAATACTAGTGGCGTGGACTTGCAAGCTGCAGGTTGCGAGATATAGGGTGTCCAAATTTTAAAAACGTTAAAATTTAAAAAAATCATAATTAAAAAACTATGCTTTTGTAATAAGATTTATAAAAGAAACCAGTTGGAGTTGTTCATACTTCATCCCAAGATATAAGTGGCATAGACTTGCAAGACGTAGGTTGTGAGATAGAGAGTGTCCAAAATTTAAAAGCATCAAAATTTAAAAAAATCATTATTTAAAAACTATGCTTTTGTAATAAGAATTATAAAAACAACCACTTAGAGTGGTTCATACTTCATCCCCAAATATCAGTGGCATGGACTTGCAAGCCGTAGGTTGCGAGATATAGGGGGTCCAAACTTTAAAAACGTTAAAATTTAAAAAAATCATAATTTAAAAACTATGCTTTTGTAATAAGATTTATAAAAGGAACCAGTTGGAGTTGTTCATACTTCATCCCCGGATATAAGTGGTGTGGGCTTGCAAGCCGTAGGTTGCGAGATATAAGGTGTCCAAAATTTAAAAACGATAAATTTAAAAAATCATAATTTAAGAACTATGCTTTTCTAATAAGAATTATAAAAAGAACCAGTTAGAGTTGTTCATACTTTATCCCCGGATACCAGTGGCATGGACTTGCAAGCCGTAGATTGCGAGATATAGGGTGTCTAGAATTTAAAAACGTTAAAATTTAAAAAAAAATCATAATTTAAAAACTATGCTTTTCTGATAAGTATTATAAAAAGAACTAGTTAGAGTGGTTCATGCTTCACCCCTGGATACTAGTGGCGTGGACTTGCAAGACGTAGAATGCGAGATATAGGGTATCCAAAATTTAAAAACGTTAAATTTAAAAAAAATCATAATTTAAAAACTATGCTTTTGTAATAAGAATTATAAAAAGAACCAATTAGAGTGGTTTATACTTTATCCCCAGATACTAGTGGCATAGACTTGCAAGCCGTAGCACAGTTTTTAAATTATGATTTTTTTTTAATTTTAACTTTTTTAAATTCTAGAGACCCTATATCTCGCAATCTACGGCTTGCATTCCATGTCACTGTTTTCCGGGGATGAAATATGAACCACTCTAACTGGTTCTTTTTATAATTCTGATTACAAAAGCATAGTTTTTAAATAATCATTTTTTTAAATTTTGGTGCTTTTAAATTTTGGACACCCTATATCTCACAACATACGGCTTGCAAGTCCATGCCACTAGTACTACGCGATAATGTATGAACCACACAAACTGGTTCTTTTTATAAATCTTATTACAAAGGCATAGTTTTTAAAGTATCATTTTTTTAATTTAACATTTTTAAATTTTGGGCACCCTATATCTCGCAACCTACGGCTTGCAAGTCCATGCCACTGGTATCTGGGGATGAAGTATGAACCACTCTAACTGGTTATTTTTATAATTCTTATTACAAAAGCATAGTTTTTAAATTATGAATTTTTTTAATTTTAACGTTTTTAAATTTTGGACACCCTATTTCTCGCAACCTACGGCTTGCAAGTCCATGCTACTAGTATCCGGGGGTGAAGCATGAACCACTCTAACTGGTTCTTTTTATAAATCTTATTACAAAAGCATAGTTTTTAAATTATGTTTTTTTTTAAATTTTAACGTTTTTAAATTTAGGACACCCTATATCTCGCAACCTACGGCTTGCAATTCCATGCTACTATTATCCGGGGGTGAAGCATGAATTACGCTAACTGGTTCTTTTTGTAATTCTTATTACAAAAGCATAGTTTTTAAATTAGGATTTTTTTAAAATTTAACGTTATTAAATTTTGGATACACTATATCTCGCAACCTACGGCTTGCAAGTCCATGCCACTTATATCCAGCGATGAAGTATGAACCGCTTCAACTGGTCCTTTTTATAATTCTTATTATAAAAGCATAGTTTTTAAATTATGATTTTTTTAAAATTTAACGTTTTTATATTTTGGACACCCTATTTCTCGCAACCTACGGCTTGCAGGTCCATGCTACTAGTATCAGGGGGTGAAGCATGAACCACTCTAACTGGTTCTTTTTGTAATTCTTATTACAAAGGCATAGTTTTAAAATTATGATGTGTTTAAAATTTAACGTTTTTAAATTTTGGACACCCTATATCTCGCAACCTACGGCTTGCAAGTCCATGCCACTGGTACTACGGGATAAAGTATGAACCACTCTAACTGGTTCTTTTTATAAATCTTATTACAAAAGCATAGTTTTTAAAGTATGATTTTTTTAATTTAACATTTCTAAATTTTGGGCATCCTATATCTCGCAACCTACGGCTTGCAAGTCCATGTCACTGGTATCTGGGGATGAAGTATGAACCACTCCTACTGGTTCTTTTTATAATTCTTATTACAAAAGCATAGTTTTTAAATTTTGTTTTTTTTTTATTTTAACGTTTTTAAATTTAGGACACCCTATATCTCGCAACCTACGGCTTGAAATTCCATGCTACTATTATCCGGGGGTGAAGCATGAACAACTCTAACTGGTTCTTTTTGTAATTCTTATTACAAAAGCATAGTTTTTAAATTATGATTTTTTTAAAATTTAACGTTTTTAAATTTTGGATACCCTATATCTCGCAACCTACGGCTTGCAAGTCCATGCCACTTATATCCAGGAATGAAGTATGAATCACTCCAATTGGTTCTTTGTATATTTCTTATTACAAAAGCATAGTTTTTAAATTATGATTTTTTTAAAATTTAACGTTTTTAAATTTTGGACACCCTATATATCGCAACCTACGGCTTGCAAGTCCATGCTATTAGCATCTGGGGGTGAAGCATAGATCACTCTAACTGGTTCTTTTTGTAATTCTTATTACAAAAGCATAGTTTTTAAATTATGATTTGTTTAAAATTTTACGTTTTTAAATTTTGGACACCTTATTTCTCGCAACCTACGGCTTGCAAGTCCATGCCACTGGTATCTGGGGATGAAGTGTGAACCAGTCTAACTAGTTCTTTTTATAATTCTTATTACAAAAGCATAGTTTTTAAATTATCATTTTTTTAAATTTTAACGTTTTTAAATTTTGGACACCGTATGTCGCGCAAACTACGGCTTGCAAGTCCATGCTACTAGTATACGGGGGTGAAGCATGAACCACTCTAACTGGTTCTTTTTGTAATTCTTACTACAAAGGCATAGTTTTTAAATTATATATTTTTTTTACCGTTTTTAAATTTTGGTCACCCCATATCTCGCAACCTACGGCTTGCAAGTCCATGCCACTGGTATCTGGGGATGAAGTATAAACCACTCTAACTGGTTATTTTTATAATTCTTATTACAAAGCATAGTTTTTAAATTATGATTTTTTAAAAATTTAACGTTTTTAAATTTTGGACACCATATATCTCGCAACCTACGGCTTGCAAGTCCATGCCACTGGTATCTGGGGATGAAGTATGAATCACTCTAACTGGATCTTTTTATAAATCTTATTACAAAAGCATAGTTTTTAAATTATAATTCTTTTAATTTTAACTTTTTCAAATTTTGGACACCCTATATCTCCCAACTTACGGCTTGTAAGTCCATGCTACTAGTATCCAGGGATGAAGCATGAACCACTCTAACTGGTTCATTTTATAATTCTTATAACAAAAGCATAGTTTTTAAATTATGATTTTTTTAAAATTTATCGTTTTTAAATTTTGGACACCCTATATCTCGCAACTTACTGCCTGCAAGTCCATGCTACTAGTATCCGAGGGTGAAGCATGAACCACTCTAACTGGTTCTTTTTGTAATTCTTATTACAAAAGCATAGTTTTTAAATTATTTTTTTTTTTATTTTACCGTTTTTAAATTTTGGATACCCTATATCTCGCAACCTACGGTTTGCAAGTCCATGCCACTGGTATCCCGGGATGAAGTATACACCACTCTAACTGGTTCATTTTATAATTCTTATTACAAAAGCATAGTTTTTAAATTATCATTTTTTTAAAATTTAACGTTTTAAAATTTTGGACACCATATATCTCGCACCCTACGTCTTGCAAGTCCATGCCGCTGGTATCCAGGGATGAAGTATGAACCACTCTAACTGGTTCTTTTTACAATTCTTATTACAAAAGCATAGTTTTTAAATTATGATTTTTTTTAATTTTAACGTTATTAAATTTTGCACACCCTATATCTCGCAACCTACGGCTTGCAAGTCCATGCTACTAGTATCCTGGGGTGAAGCATGAACCACTCTAACTGGTTCTTTTTGCAATTCTTATTACAAAAGCATATTTTTTAAATTATATATTTTTTTATTTTACCGTTTTTAAATTTTGGACACCCTATATCTCCCAACCTACGGCTTGCAAGTCAATGCCACTAGTATGCAGGGGTGAAGCATGAACCACTCTAACGGGTTGTTTTTATAAATCTTATTACAATAGCATAGTTTTTAAATTATGATTTTTTTAAAATTTAACTTTTTTAAATTTAGGATACCCTATATCTCGCAACCTACGGCTTGCAAGTCTATGCCACTTATATCCAGGGGTGAAGCATGAACCACTCTAACTGGTTCTTTTTATAGATCTTATTACAAAAGCATAGTTTTTAAACTATGATTTTTTTTAAATTTAACGTTTTTAAATATTGGACACCCTATATCTCGCAACCTACGGCTTACAAGTCCATGTCACTAGTATCCGGGGGTGAAGCATAAACCACTATAAGTGGTTCTTTTTGTAAATCTTATTACAAAAGCATATTTTCTAAATTATGAATTTTTGAAATTTTAAAATTTTTTTGGACAACCTTTATCTTGCATCCTACGGGTTGCAACTCCATGCCACTATTAGCTGGGGGTGGGGTATAAACTACCCTATCTATTACTTTTTGCAAATTTCATTACAAATTCATATTTTTTTAATTAAGATTTTTTTTTAATTTTATTTTTTTTAATTTACTGGTATTTAAGGCCTAAAGAATTTTAGGGTTTTTGATGATTTTTCAGGTTTTAAATAGCTTTATAAGTATAGTTTTATGGCAAAGCAAAAATATTATATATTGTTCATTATTTTTTCCATAAAAAACTCTACACCATTTTATCTGCCAGCAGAATCTGCTGAGCATAAAATGTCAAAAATTTTGTTGTGCAGTGTATCGCGTTCGGGCGACATCGGCTGAAAAAATCTGCTAGCCTAATCTGCCATCTTCACACCGGTAATAATCATAACATATATATTTTTGAAATCAGCAAGAAAAGATCTATAAAAATCTAAAATACTATATAGGGTGTTCAATTTAAAAAAAACCATCAACCTGTCAAATTTTGACATTTAGAAAAAAAAATACATTCCTACTCTAAGATCCCTAAAATTGGTAAAAAATTATAAAACTTTTGTATTTATAGTATTTTGATATCTATTCAAATAAACGTTTAAGATACGGTGTAAAAATATACGGGAAAACCCTGTACATATAGAAATTGGCTTAACTATGGGATGATAGGGTGCTTCGCTTTAGGTGGCACTTTATGGGGGCGATAAAACTCAGAAAGAAATTAAAAATAACATACAGAGCGATAAAAAAAATTATTAGAAAAAATAACATTTTTGTCATAATGTATATATTGACATTAATTTTCCAAAAGCAAGGCAGGTAGCCTAATTTTTTTTAGCCATAATAATAGCCATTTATCTTGCGTGGAATTTAGTAATATAGTCAGTTTTAAAAAATGTTTTAAAACTTATAAACTTTTTTTTTAGTTTTTTATATTTTTGGACATGTTTTTAAATGACGCATATTATCTTTTTTTAATTCGCCAAAAAGTACATCTCAGTGCCAAAAACTGAGTACCAGCAGAACTGGATACGATGATTTTCTGAAGGAGAAATTTTATTTAAAAATAAAGTGATTTTAAAA